>JAJAGP010002025.1:0-140823 GCA_025084515.1 Ancistrus triradiatus
GTAATATTGGATCATTTTCCTCAATAAATAAATGACCAAGTATAAATTTTTTGTCTCATCTGTTTAACTGGGTTCTCTTTATCCACTTTTAGGACTTGTGTGAAAATCTAATGATGTTTTAGGTCATATTTATGCATAAATATAGAACATTCTAAAGGCTTCACAAACTTTCAAGCACAACTGTATTTGTTTTTAAGGCCTTGCATGGATTGGATTCTAGATACATCTCAGATCTTCTCTGTTTTCACTCCACTGCTCGAACACTTAGCTCCTCAAACCAGTTGCTCCTAGCTCTCCTTCATTCCGGGCTGAAAGGGTGATCGGGCATTTTCTGTAGCTATGCCAAGACTCTGGAATAGTATTCTATTTTATTTATCAAGGCCTCCCCAGAACAGAGTTATTTAAGGCAAATCTAAAAACTAATTTATTTTCTGAAGTGTTTTGAGTCTGTTTAAGGTCACACTCTGCACTACCCTGTTTGAGTTTCTTTTAGCTGGACAATTTTTACCCCAACTTTAATTTATTTTTAAGTGATCTTCATTGTTAGATTTTAATTGCTTAATCACTTTATATCATCATTACTGATTTTCTGTGCAGCACTTTGGTCGATACTTGCTGTCTTTTAATTGTGCTGAACAAATATAGCTGCCATGTTGTGTAGCTGCCATGTTGTGTCCTGTCTTCGGTGTATGGTACTAGTTCTGTTAACATGCTGTGACAGGGAAATTTTCTATGAGAATCCTTTTTCTATTAAATACCTGTGTAACTGTACCCATAACATAAATACAGCATTAAACATAATTAAACCCACAAAGCACACAACAAACATTTAAGGATAAACATTTGCATACCAAGATTAGTGAGAATGGGAAATAATAACTTAATTTGTATTGGTGTAATGTCAGCACCACCATTCCGGTTAGTCAAACTGAAAGGGAAGGCACTACAATCTAAATGAACAGTAGGTAGCACTAGGAACAGCTTATTGAAAAGTTACTTTGGGACATTGATTGTGATTAACCGCTGCAGTGACTCCCAGCTGTTTCCAATTTGATCTAGATAAGGGCATGGTGAGGAAGTGTGAGAAGTGTTGTGTGACTAGATTAGAAAGAACATTCTGGAAGGTTTACAAAGCAAACATTTAATTGTTGTTATAGATACTGCCGTTGTCAAGAATAAGCTAGGGAAATGGAAGATAATAGAAGTATACTCATGAGCATACTTCTTTGTAACCCCTTGTTTCTGCAAAGCCATGCCTGGAGAATTAGGGCATGAGGCTCCAGAGCCTATGAATATGGGAGATGTCTGGACTGAGACACAATAAACTACAATGCCTTTCCTTAAAGCTCTGACTGCTTCATAACTGCTACGTGACAGACTCAAATGAACAGCACGCTTTGTTTGAGCAATCAGGGAATTTGCACTTGACACTGGCACAATATTGCCTTTGCAATGTACCTGTGATGTCAAAAAGTATGGTTGGTTGGCCTCATTGTTCCACTGGTGTAACTACGTGTAACATGTGATGTCCTGTTTTGAACTAGTGCCCTATCCAGGGTCTACTGGAATTTCTACCATACTGGAATCCTTACTGTATCCCTACCTTTCACCAGTGTTTCCAGGACAGATTCCAGACCTGTATAACCCGACCATTACAATATTTGCACTATTAGTGGTATTTATATCATATTGTGCACCATTGAAAATGTACATTTATACACTGTTTATGTAGTTCTTATTGTTGATATTATTGTATTGTTCTGATTTGTATTTATTCTGGCACCAAACTAAAAACTCCTTTTTTTAAACTTGGGGACTGAAAAATGTATATGTGGTGCACAGTCATAAATCACTTCTATTAGATTAAAGATTGTTTCAATTGGATTTCCTAATGAAGTTAATTAAACCTTTATTCAAAATTCGTGGTCAAATAATGCGTCAAATGCGACTGAAAATGTCCCACTGCCCTACAGTGCCATGTATATTGCTATAGGAAATCCATTGATCAAGATGTGGTACTGCAAGATGTCATGGGTAAATGCAGCTCCGTGCAGCACAATGAAGTCCACTCGACAAGTACCAAACAGTCTCAAACACAATACAAATGTAGTATTCCACTTCCAAATAAGGCAGCCGATGGGTCAACTGCTTCAAACTGTCTGTGATTTCTTTTGCTGTACTATACGCTTTTCAACAACTTTTAGGTTCCAGCTGTGCTGGATAAGATACAGTGGGGTAAAAAAAGTATTTAGTCAGCCACTGATTGTGCAAGTTCTCCTACTTAAAAAGATGAGAGAGGTCTGTCATTTTCATCATAGGTACTGTACACTTCAACTATGAGAGACAATATGAGAAAAAAAAATCCAGGAAATCACATTGTAGGATTTTTAAAGAATTTATTCGTAAATCATGGTGGAAAATAAATATTTGGTCACCCACAAACAAGCAAGATTTTTGGCTCTCACAGATCTGTAACTTCTTCTCATTACCTGTATTAATGACACCTGTTTGACCTCATTATCTGTATAAAAGACACCTGTCCACAGCCTCAAACAGTCAGACTCCAAACTCAAAACAAAAGAGCTGTCGAAAGACACCAGGATGAAAATTGTAGACCTGCACCAGGCTGGGAAGAGTGAATCTACAATAGGCAAGCAGATTGGTGTGAATAAATCAACTGTGGGAGCAATTGTAAGACATACAAGACCATTGATAATCTCCCTCGATCTGGGGCTCCACGCAAGATCTTATCCCGTGGGGTCAAAATGATTTTGAGAGCTGTGAGCAAAAATCCCAGAACTACACGGAGGGACCTGATGAATAACCTGCAGAGAGCTGGGACCAAAGTAAAAAAGGCTACCATCAGTAACAAACTACACTGAGAGGGACTCAGATCCTGCATTGCCAGGCGTGTCCCCCTGCTTAAGCCAGTACATGTCCAGGCCTGTCTGAAGTTTGCTAGAGAGCATATGGATGATCCAGAAGAGGATTGGGAGAATATCATGTGGTCAGATGAAACCAAAATAGAACTTTTTGGGAAAAACTCAACTCGATGTGTTTGGAGGAAGAAGAATGCTGAGTTGCATCATACCTTCTGTGAAGCATGGGGGTGGAAACATCATGCTTTGGGGCTGTTTTTAGGCCAAGGGAACAGGATGACTGATCCGTGTTAAGGGAAGAATGAACGGGGCCATGTATCATGCGATTTTAGGCCAAAACCTCCTTCCATCAGTGAGAACATCAGTGAGAACAAGATGGAACGTGGCTGGGTCTTCCAGCATGACAATGATCCCAAACACACCACTCGGGCAACGAAGGAGTGGTTCCGTAAAAAGCATTTCAAGATCCTGGGGTGGCCTAGCCAGTCTTCAGACCTCAACCCCATAGAAACTTTGTGGCGGGAGTTGAAAGTCCATGTAGCCCAGCAACAGCCCCAAAACATCACTGCTCTAGAGGAGATCTGCATGGAGGAATGGGCCAAAATACCAGCTACGTTGTGTGCAAACCTGGTTAAGACTTACAGGAAACGTTTGACCAACAACGGTTATGTTACAAAGTATTGAGTTGAACCAAATTTACTGACCAAATACTTATTTTCCACCATAATGTAAAATTAAATTCTTTAAAAATCCTACAATGTGATTTTCTAGATTTTTTTCTCATTTTGTCTCTCATAGTTGAAGTGTACCTATGATGAAAATTACAGACCTTTCTCAGCTTTCTAAGTAGGAGAACTTGCACAATCAGTAGCTGACTAAATACTTTTTTACCCCACTGTAGCAGGGCGCGTCTGCCACATTCATCTAACACGCACTCTCAATTGAAATGCAGCCAACTCATGGCGTTCCTGATTTTAACAAAGCAGTGTTTGAAAGATTTGAAAAACTAAAACCTCACCCTGTCAAGTTGATTTATTAGTGAAGCTGTTACAACCTACCATGAAAATAGCTCATTTGAACCTTTAAGTAGACCTGCAGGCTGTACTATTCTCTGTTGTTCAGGCTCTTGTAAATTACGCTCATCAAGTTAGTAAATATGTTGCCTTCCTGGTAAACAGTCATGCATTCAGTTTACATCTGCTTCTCCTGGTGTGGGTTGTGGTACAATCATTTATTGTCTATTACATTCTCATTATATGAAATGATCATGCTTCAGGTGTCTGTAAATGGCAAACATAATGGGTTTTAAGGAGGTAGTAAGACTAGAAGTAATATCAGTATTATTGTTAATTTACTTATTTCAACAGGTTTATACTGTACATTGCATTTGACGTGGCTGTCCTTCGCAACTCATTATTTTTCCATTCATCCTAGGATTGTGCTACAGAAATAAATCATGACAAAACATGCCAACTTATCCTGGTCAAGGTCACAGGAGAGGTTATAAATCCTTAGGCCTGCATAGGCAGAGGTACATTCTGGACTGGGACTAGTCCATTGCAGGGTTCCATAAACACAACACCCAACCTTCATGTTGCAAGACACACCCAGGATTCAAACCTGACCCTCAGATACTGCTGTTTCCATCAGCTCGCAATAGTAAGCCACCAGAGCTGCATTGTGCTTAAAAGAACAGAATGTTCAAAATGTTAACTGCACTATTGGTTAAAGGTATATCTATATATATATATATATAGGACATGAGGTCTCAGGAGGTTAACTATACCATTATATATTTAACAAAAACAGCTTCTATAGGCTACAGTGGCAAGAATTTAGTAGGAAATCCCCTTACATTTGAGCAAAAGCAGCATCTGGCAGCTTCATTGGGATGCCAAGTTGATCTTTCTACAGTCTGAAGAAGCTTGATCATGAATGGTCTTTTTGGAAGAGTAGCAGCCAAGAAACCACTTTTTCGGAAGGGGAGCAGGGTGAAAAGGATATGAAAGCTCACAGAGAATGGAATGAAAATCAGTGGAAAAGCATATTATGAAGTAATACATTATATGCATATTTCAAGTACATTTTTAGACATTTATACATTTTTGGTTTCAGCAAATGTGAAAGGAAAGATTTATAAGAGAGTAGTGAGACCAGCCTTGTTGTATGGCTTAGAGACAGTGGCACTGACAAAGAGACAGGAAGCAGAGCTGGTGGCAGAACTTAAGATGTTGAGGTTCTCTTTAGGAGTGTCTAGGGTGGACAGGATTAGGAATGAGATCATCAGAGGGACAGCACAGGTTGGAAAATTGGGAGACAAAATTCGAGAGGGAAGACTGAGATGTTTGGACATGTGCAGAGGAGGGATAGTGGATATATTGGTAGGAGGATGTTGGAGATGGAGCTGCCAGGCAAGAGATGGAGAGGAAGACCAAAGAGGAGTTATTTGGTTGTGGTAAATGAAGATATGCAGGGAGTTGGGGTGAGAGTAGAGGACGTGGAGGACAGGGTGAGGTGGAAACGTTTAACTCGCTGTGGTGACCACTGATAAAGGGAGAAGCCGAAAGAAGAAGAAGAAGAAGACACATTTTTGGTACTCTACCAGTCCTCTCCTTGTGTTTTTGTACAGGTGAGGTAGATTAATAAAGCTTACATCACATACAACGCTCAGCAGTTTATCCATGACTGCCTTTAATGCTCACCACATTCCCTTTTCTCCACACCCTTCATTAATTTTCACTGCAGCATCACCCTGAACCTATCCAGCATCCCTCACTATGGCTGATGATGCTTCATCCTGCTAGCAGAAGAAGCCCCTTGCGGCTTCTAAACATGCAACACTGTACATGTGAGGTATGGTGCAGAGGGAGTTAACTGTGTCTGTCCACTGGGGTGTAATGTCTAAGAATCGGTAAACAAGAAAAGCCAGTGTTAAATGATGAACAGCAGTGTTGTTTGGCTGGAGTGATTTGTTTAGGCTCCTGGGTATTGATTCTGAGCCGCCCAGTACTAAAGAAGATAAATGCTTAGGCTCCATAATAGCCAAGTGATGTATACATGATGTGATTGAACAAACTCTACTTACTGTTTTCATACATAGTGTGTGTAAGAAATGGATTCTGTTCTGGACCTGTGTACACAAGCCTAGAGTTAAATGTTACCAGTGCTACACCAAAGATAGAACATGGATACAAAGGGATTAATGTGATATCTGATTTCCATGCTCACTGGCCTAAAGGGAAATGGATATTTTCAACCCTAAACATTTGCTTTCGGGCTAAACCCTTGCTTATCTTCATAAATATTACCTTAAAGGGAGCACATCTCCAGCAAAAAACAGTTTTTCAGAGTTGATGACAATGATTTGGTGCTTGCAACTCTCCCTTTGTAATGAGCTATGCTTTCCGGAGTGACGTGATCCTACTGGCAACTTGTGAACGTGCTTTTGGTGACCTTTACTTCAGAAGTGATGTGAAGATTCACACGTCCCACTGATGAGATGCAGAGAGAGGCAGAGAGGTCTGCTGGCAAAGATGAGTAGCAGAGTATCAATCTTCCTCTATCTCTGTCTCTGTCTGTCTGTCTAGTTGATTATCTAATGTGAAATTTATGCTTCAACGACCCGCTGGTGTAGCTGGGAGATTTCCATTAGGTGTCTCCATTTCTGCTTGAGATTCACTGTTCTAACCCACATCAAGAAATGGTAATTATCAAGATGAATCTTTTGGGGTGGGGGTTGTGGGGGTCTTTTTACATCTTGCAGCCATCAACTGTTCCTTTTCACAGGCAGGGGACAGACTCCTGTGGTGAGAGTATGACTCTTCCGGGGGAGCGCACCACTTCTGCCATAGTCATCTTTGTCAGTACGTCTGATGGCCAAGAGGGGCTTGGAGATGATCCACCATTGCTGTATCATTAGGCATTTTTTCATTTTAAATTCAATTTGCAAAAGCATGGCACATCATTTTACCCTTGCTTATCCTGGTCAGGCTCATCAGGGCTCATCAAGGTGCCCAAATTGCTTAACGTAGATAATCGTGCTGTGTGGTGTGCTATATATTTTTGGAGTTGATTTGATTTAACATTTTCATAGATTTAAGTTTAAAAGTTAAGCATATCCCATAGAAATGTATTGACAGAATGTTCAGATTCAACTTTCAAATGACAAATTTTCACAGACTGAGAGCAACTGTGCATGTTCAGCCCTCCCCCCTCACTGTCTCCCTATACATAACACATACTTATACAAAAAAGTATTGGGACACAAACACACGTGACCAAATGTATTGTGGTACAAACCTGCATGTGGCCAAATGTACTTGTGACCCCCAAAAAACTCACATTCTAGATCTATATATATATATATATATATATATATATATATATATACACTGCTCAAAAAAATAAAGGGAACACTTAAACAACACAATATAACTTCAAGTAAATCAAACTTCTGTGAAATCAAACTGTCCACTTAGGAAGCAACACTGATTGCCAATCAATTTCACATGCTGTTGTGCAAATGGAATAGACAACATTATTATTATTGGCAATTAGCAAGACACACTCAATAAAGGAGTGGTTCTGCAGGTGGGGACCACAGACCACTTCTCAGTACCTATGCTTTCTGGCTGATGTTTTGGTCACTTTTGAATGTTGGTGGTGCTTTCACACAAGTGGCTCAGGTAGTGCAGCTCATCCATGATGGCACATCAATGGCAAGAAGGTTTGCTGTGTCTGTCAGCGTAGTGTCCAGAGACTGGAGGTGCTACCAGAAGACAGGCCAGTACACCAGGAGACGTGGAGGAGGCCGTAGGGGGGCAACAACCCAGCAGCAGGACAGCTACCTCCGCCTTTGTGCAAGGAAGAACAGGAGGAGCGTGTCTGCACAAACGGTTAGAAACCGACTCCATGAGGATGGTATGAGGGCCGGACGTCCACAGATGGGGGTTGTGCTCACAGCCTAACACCGTGCAGGATGCTTGGAATTGCCAGAGAACACCAGGATTGGCAATTCGCCACTGGCGCCCTGTGCTCTTCACAGATGAAAGCAGGTTCACACTGAGCACATGTGACAGACATGACAGAGTCTGGAGACGCAGTGGAGAGCGATCTGCTGCCTGCAACATCTTTCACCATGACCGGTTTGGCAGTGGGTCAGTAATGGTGTGGGGTGGCATTTCTTTGGAGGGCCGCACAGCCCTCCATGTGCTCGCCAGAGGTAGCCTGACTGCCATTAGGTACCGAGATGAGATCCTCAGACCCCTCGTGAGACCATATGCTGGTGCGGTTGGCCCTGGGTTCCTCCTAATGCAGGACAATGCTGGACCTCATGTGGCTGGAGTGTGTCAGCAGTTCCTGCAAGATGAAGGTATTGAAGCTATGGACTGGCCTGCCCGTTCCCCAGACCTGTATCCGATTGAGCACATCTGGGACATCATGTCTCGCTCCATCCACCAAACTCACGTTGCACCACAGACTGTCCAGGAGTTGGCAGATGCTTTAGTCCATCCGCCACCTCATCAGGAGCATGCCCAGGCGTTGTAGAGAGGTCATACAGGCACGTGGAGGCCACACACAATACTGAGCCTCATTTTGACTTGTTTTAAGGACATTACATCATAGTTGGATCAGCCTGTAGTGTGTTTTTTCACTTTAATTTTGTGTGTGACTCCAAATCCAGGCCTCCATTGGTTAATAAATTTGATTTCCATTGATGATTTTTGTGTGATTTTGTTGTCAGCACATTCAACTTTGTACAGAACAAAGAGTATTCAATGAGAATATTTCATTCATTCAGATCTAGAATGTGTTATTTGAGTATTCCCTTTATTTTTTTGAGCAGTGTAATATATTATATATATATATATATATATATATATATATTATATATATATATATATAGTAAGCTTAAATATGTTATATATGCTTGTAATGTGTAGCATACTCTTTCAGCTCCTTTGATGATGCAGTTTTGGGTCCTTTAGCTTGGTAGGTAGTACAAGTGTTTGGTGTAGATTGAAGGGAGACCCCCTGTGGGTACCAGTCAGAGACAGCAGAGCCTCAGCTGTCTATAGCACTCAGGACACCCCGCCCCCCTACGTATGGGGGAGCTGATGCTGACTTCTTTGGAGTCTGATCTTCTGATCCAGTGTACACCAATGAACTGTCCGTCTTCTCACACCTCGTCTGGCATGTCATGTAGATCATTATTTTCAACTCACCATGTCATGCAGACAAAAAATTTAAAAGAAAAAGAGAGACAAGGAGTGGAGAAAGATAAAGATAAATATATATTTTTGTGATGGTAATGATGTGGCATTTGTTGTTTTCAGACTTAGAAGGTGTAACAAGAAATTGTAGCTAGACATTTATAGGACACACTGATACAGTCCCAGTTTATGCATAGTTTTAAAATTTTTAAGTGCATATTAAACAAGTTTTTTACATAATCCACTCACCAGTAATGCATCTCAAATTGTAACAATTATAAATGACAAATAATACCTGTCCATACACTGAATGTTTAGTAATTACTATTAGTTAGGAGTTAACCTACAGTGTATAATCTATAATGTAGAATATTTAATTAATGTGAGATAGCACTGTACAGTGGTACCTAAGTACTTGTTGTTAATTCATTCCATAAGGCATGTCGAGTACCAAAAACAATGAGTACTTAACAGAGTTTTTACCATAAGGAATAAGATAATTGAATTAATGTGTTCCAGACCTCCAGAAAACACATTACATAGGCATTATATGCATTAATGGTGTGTATATAGAGAGAGAGGTCTGTAATTTTCATCATAGGTACACTTCAACTATGAGAGTCAAATTCCAGGAAATTACATTGTAGGATTTTTAAAGAATTTAATCGTAAATCATGGTGGAAAATAAGTATTTGATCACCCACAAACAAGCAAGAATTTCTGGCTCTCACAGACCTGTAAACTTCTTCTTTAAGACGCTCTTCTGTCCTCCACTCATTACCCCTGTATTAATGGCACCTGTTTGACCTCGTTATCTGTATAAAAGACACCTGTTCACAGTCTCAAACAGTCCAGACTCCAAACTCAACCATGGGCCAAGACCAAAGAGCTGTTGATGAAGGACACCAGGAAGAAAATTGTAGACCTGCACCAGACTGGGAAGAGTGAATCTACAATAGGCAAGCAGGTTGGTGTGAATAAATCAACTGTGGGAGCAATTGTAAGAAAATGGAAGACATACAAGAACATTGATAATCTCCCTCGATCTGGGGCCCCACGCAAGATCTCATCCTGTGGGGTCAAAATGGACATGAGAATGGTGAGCAAAAATCCCAGAACTACACGGAGGGACCTGATGAATAACCTGCAGAGAGCTGGGACCAAAGTAACAAAGGCTACCATCAGTAACACACTAAGCCAAGAGGTCTCAGATCGAGAAGTGCCATGCGTGACCCCCTGCTTAAGCCAGTACATGTCCAGACCTGTCTGAAGTTTGCCAGAGAGCATATGGATGATCCAGAAGAGGATTGGGAGAATATCATGTGGTCCAAATAGAAACTTTTTGTTAAAAACTCAACTTGTCATGTTTGGAGGAAGAAGAATGCTGAGTTGCATCCCAAGGTAAAGGCAAGCAAACAAGAGAGATAGCGGACACAGAGGTTAACATAAGTAATCCAGAAACAGTAAGAACTGTAAACAAAAGTCATATGGCGCAAGTACAGAAAATATCCCGCAACATGCATAGGCTAGAGTCCAGCTTATATAATGTCCCAAACAGCTGTAGCTAGTTAGCTTTAGCCTGAAATTCTCCGAGTGCTCCTTAGTCCGGCGGAGCAACACAAGCAATACAGTCCAGATTGCCTAGTGGCGGGGAGTGGCGAAACGAATCAGAATCTGACGCAGGTGGTGACAGTATGTAGACATGGTCAAAATGACCTGCTGAAGTTCACGCCGAGCATCAGAAAGGTGATTTTGAACGTGACATGGTGTTTGGTGCTAGATGGGCTGATCTGAGCGTTTCAGAAACTGCTGATATACTGGGATTTTCATGCACAGCCATCTCTAGGATATACAGAGAATAGTCAGAAAAAGAGAAAATATCTAGTGAGTGGCATTTAACTGGGCAAAAATGCCTTGTTGATGCCAGAGGTCAGAGCAGAATGGCCAGAATAGTTTGAGCTGATAGAAAGACAACAGTAACTCAAATAACCACTCATTACAAACAATGCAGAAGAGCATATCTGAATGCACAACACCTTGGACCTTGAAGCAGATGGGCCACTGCAGCAGAAGACCACTCCTGTCAGCTAAGAGCAGGCAAGTGAGGCCACAATTCAAACAGGCTCACAAAAATATAACATTGCAAAAACATTGCCAGCTCTGATGAGTCTTGATTTCTCCTGTGACATTCGTGTGGTAGGGTCAGAATTTGGTGTAAACAATATGGATGGATCCTTATATTTATAATTATATAATTAAAAACAGTACTTTTCTTTACACTTTAACTGAATTCGATCTTATTTTAAAATATACATAGTTTTAGTACATATGTATACATTTTTCGATTTAATTCAGATTGGTCCTTAATCAACTTTATTTCATAAGTCCTTTACATTCTTATATCAACAAAACTAGACTAAAACTTCAGAGAATTGAGTCTGTTTTTAAATATAGAAATAACCTTGATTTAGTCCACCACAGTCAATATTACATGATTTATAAATTATGTATATGCATATGTATAAGTTTACACACTAACATTAGCTAATCATCAATGATCCAATCACTTATTTACAATAGAAAGAGGAAGCCAAATAAGATAATGAATAAAGTGGGTAATCCCCCCCAAACTTTTTATTAGGGCTTCCATAGTCTGACTTATTTGCTGAATTATTTTGGTATCTCTGAATAGAAATAGGTGCATTAAGACATTTTTATTGAGTTTGATGTGTTCCTGTGTCCTAGCTGGGTGCTGCACAGACACAATTTGCTGTATCTAAGGGAGGAAAGGCAATGAATGAATTGCAACAACATCCCAAGTCAGTTGACAGCCTCCCATTCATACAACTGCACAGGCAAAGAAAAAAGTGCAATTTTTAAGATCTTGTGTTGATCTTGTGCTTCTGCATCAGGATGTCACCAGCCTGTGTAGATGGACTCAATAAATCACCTGTAGAAGCTGGTCACCAATATTACTCAATGACTATGCTGATGGTTATAGACAAATGTAGGATGAAACTGGTTGTCATCTTTTTTATCACTTTACCTCTGACCAAAATGAATTGCTATGCCTTAAAAGCAAATAATTTACATAAATAATGCTTTCTGGAATTGCTCACACACGACTAACTGAATGGTTCTATATACGGTGGTTAAAGTACCATAGAAGTTAAATTCCCTGTCTTATTGCCTTTTGACAAACTTTGACAGGAAAAAGCTGCTGAGTCGCAGAAATGGTTTTGATTTGTATTTTCCGTTTGTGGGGTTTGACTCTGCCATTATAATTTCCACACTTGTTCCGAGATCACTGCATGGTAGATAAAAAAGAAAACTGGCCAATTTCACTGCTGTCATCTGTACTGAGAGATGAAGGCCACTGCTGCTTACGAAATGCAAAAGAAAAACATGACTGTTTGATAATAAATATACAAGCTTTATCACTCTCACAATCTTTTTTCACTCTCACTGAAGTTTGGTGGCAGCCAGACTATTGCATCTTAACTAATGCTAAAGTAAAACATTTAAACAGTAATTTCTATACTTGGCTCAAAACAACCAATGATGGGAGGATACTGAGTGTAAGCATGGAAGCTATTGTGATGTCTCTGTTGATTTATGTATGTACTTTAATTTTGTAAACATCATGAGAGTTAGTTCTCTGCAATGATTTTGGCAGAGTTAGCAGAAACATTGAATGCTAATATGTATATTATGACATCGTCAGGAAAATGCCAAATAGTGAATGATCTAAGCATTGTAGTTTTCAGACCTGTAAGCACAGCATTTTTAAAAAAGTCAGGATTATAATTTACACACAAAGAAATGTAAAATAAATCACTCTCCAGGTTAACTGGCCCCCACCTGACATAGATCATAATTGCTTTGATTACTTTAGAATAAAAAAGCTGTAAAGCTGTTCATTGTGTATTCCACTACTAGCAGAGGATTGTTATATAAAGAATTCTATGTGGTTAGAAATGTGCTTTCAAAAGTGATCTGAAGTAAAATTTTGGAAAGGAACAAGTTAGGATAAGCATAGAAAAACATGTTAAGAAGTGTTGACAATTGGAAAATCTAAGGCACCACCAATATCTTGCCTAAATTGGCTCTCCGCTCAAACCGGATGACTGGAGGATATTGATCAGGAAAGCTACTAAAATGCAAGCAGCATCAATGAAGGACACACGTTTTTGCGGCTGAGACAAGTCAGTCTGTGCATGTGGAAACAATCTCACAAGTTTTACTCAAAGCTGGCCCGTATGGCAAGAAAGCCACTTCTGAAAGTACCACATTGACTCTTTTTCACACTCCTGCTGCCATGTGACAAAAATGGTCAGCTGAAGTTTTATGGTGAGATGAGTCTAAGGTTTTTTTTTTTATTTAAATCGAAATGCTATACTTTGTGAAAACCAAACAAAGTACCGTATTTTTCGGACCATAAGGCGCACTTAAAATCCTTTAACTTTCTCAAAAATCGGCGGTGCGTCTAATGTATGAATTAATTCTGGTTGTGCTTTCTGACCTAGATGGTACACGGCGCTCATAAATCTGTCACAATGTTTTAGCACTGCCTTGGTAAGTTACGAAGCTCACGGCCACCGTAGTGCGCAACATCGCGGAGTAATACGGTATGTGCTTCAGCATTAGGGTACGTGCGTTCATTCATTAATTTTCGAAGCGGATTTCAAACACAATGCTATCAATCACGCAGTACAACATGGAAATAGAGCAGCTGCGAGAGAATTCAACATTAATGAATCAATGGTACGGAAGTGGAGGAAGCAAGAAGACGCCCTGCGCCAGGTAAAGACCAAACTGAGCTTCCGACGGAACTTAAGAGTTTTGTTTCATTTAATGCGTCTTATAACCCGGTGAGCTTTATGTATGAAAATAGATCCGTTAGCAGCCGATTGTTGATATTGCGTCTTATCAAGTCAAGTCAAGTCAGATTTATTTATATAGCGCTTTTTACAATGGAGCATTGTCTCAAAGCAACTTTACAAGTTTAGATTATCTCCTAATAACTACGTCCAATCCCAAATTGAGCAAGCCTAGGGCGACAGTGGCAAGGAAAAACTCCCTAGTTCTATGAAGAAACCTTGGGAGGACCAAGACTCAAAAAGAGACCCAACCTCCTTGGGCGGAAAAGATGATAAATCTAAGAGCGAACTAAAGTCATGGAGTCAAAGTTCGAAATAGAATGTGAAGTATGCACATCGGCATTAAGTGGCCGGGGTATGATGATAAAATCTAAGAGCGAAACTAAAGTCATGGAGTCATGGTCGAATATAAAATGTGAATTATGCACAGTGGAGCTCCATCAGATGAACATCATGTGTGGGGCCGGAAACTGCCAGAACACAGCTCGGAGAGAGAACAGAAAACAGAAAAATTGTAATTAGTTATTGATTAAAAGCACAGTGTCCTATTAAACAAATCACGATGCCATGGTTAGCATGAGACCCCGGCAGCATTAGCTATAGCAAGCATAGCTAGAAAAAAGAGGAGAACTGGTAGGAAACACCAGCCAAGAGGGATCACATGAGACATTGGCAAAACCCCACGAGCGGCAGAAGAAAGACAGCAACCCAACGTCTCTGATCACCATAAGACTCTTTGACTATGAACCCCCCCCCCAGCTCTGCCCTTATTCTAAGGGCAAGGATGCATGAGTCAAGATCACGAGGACCCAAGCCCAGTTCAGCCAGGGACCCGCCCACTCGACACTCCCGGCAAGCGGACAAGGCAGGCAGGCCAGACATGATTCCAGACTCCGGCCCCAGCAACCCAAGCCATGCAACCTGGTCTAAATCTAGTCAAAAAGCCTGCGTAAATAAGTATGGTCTTTAGCCTAGAACTTAAAACTTTGGAGGGTGTCTGAATCTCGAACGAAGTGGGAAGTTTATTCCATAGTTTGGGGGGCCATGTTATGAGAAAGCCTTTCCCCCTGCTGTGACTTTTTTTTTAATTCTAGGAACTAAAAGAAGTCCTGCACCCTGCGAACAAAGTAGACGAGTTGGATTGTAAAAACTCTAAGAGGTCACTCAGATAATGTGGGGCCAGGCGATGTAGAGCTTTATAAGTTCTAAGAAGTATTTTGTAATCAATGCGGAATTTGACTGGTAACCAGTGCAGTGATGATAGAACAGGAGTGATATGATCAAATTTTCTAGTTCGAGTTAGCACTCGGGCAGCTGCATTCTGAATCCGGTGCGCTTTATGGTCCAAAAAATACGGTATATCACCAAAAATATACCATACCTACAGTGAAGCATGGTGGTGTGGGGATGTTTTCATCAGCCAGAACTGGGCATTTAGCCAAAACTGAAGGGAACATGGATGCTATAATGTACTCTGAAATCACTGAGGAATACTTCTGGAACTCTTCTAGGCAACTGATGGTGGGAAAGTGGTTCACCTTTGGCCCAACAACAACCCCACACGACACTGTCAAAAACACAATACAGTGGCCTATGGATAGGAAGATGAATGTTCTTGAATATTGACCTAAAATCAATATATTTTTTAAATGTTATGCTGTAAGTAAGTCACTATTTCAAAGGGGTATGATGATTTTCTTAAGGGAATTGCATCTCTGGAATGTCTAACCAATGATTTATTTTCATAGGGTCAATGTGGCCAAGGGCCATGCTTACAGCAACGGGTTATTATTGGCCAAGTAGACACAACACATACCTAAAGGTTGCTATAATAGCCAGCTTAAGACTGAGAACTAATTATTCATCTTTAAACTGGGAAACTGCTAGAGGGAGGAAGAGGAAAACACAGATAAATGAAACACTAACTGATAAATTGTATTATCATTTACTATTTTTAGCATAAAACAACTTGAACTGTTCATCAGATATTTCTGATAAATAAAACAGAGCTGTTGTAGAACTGTTAGTTTTGTATTGTTAAAGATGTAACAATGGCAATGGTGATGGGAAGTAGAAATACATTTCCATATTGTTTTATTAGAAGTAATGCTACTCCAAAATAATACTCAGAATCAGGGTCACAAAACAATCAAAGGTCAATTAGCAGAACACTAGTAGAATCAAACGTAAGGACAAACAAACAGCTATGGTTGCTAAACTAGAAATTACTTTAAACAATGCAAAAAAAGGTGGCTGAACTGACAGATATCAACAATGCTTTACAATGCATGAATGAATTGTGAGTGCTTGTCTAGTCCTTTGTGGTTTGGTGCAGGTGTATAATGAAATGGCTAGTTAAGCTTCTGGTTACTGAGACCTACTCTGAGCTTTCAAACAAGAATTCCTACACAACCCATTTGGTCTAGGTTCTTCTATTTTGGGTTTACAACATAGGACCAGCCTCTGCCACTGATAGTCTGATGATGGTTCTTTAAACTCTACATGGGCAGCATCTGGTTCATGAAACTAATCACAAATATACTTAGTCGTTTAAATTCAAACACAAATTCCAAGAAGGATTTGATTTGACACAGCACGTATACAGTACTGTATGTCCTTGTTGTATGACATCACATACAAAAATTGAACGTTATCAAGTGTTATACAATCATTAAGGTCTGCAACTGTAATAGCACTTCTAAAGAACAATTTAAAGAATGGAAGCCTGTTGCATCCTGTGGCCTAATTTACAGCTAAATTAAAATACTGCCTTATAGCAATGCAAAACAGACTCCTCAGGCACACCGACTGATTGAAAAGATCTAGGTAAACTTGTCATTAACAATGTCTGTCAGTCTATGAGTGAATCCTTTTCAATTAATTCCATTCACCATAACTACAATGGCTAACAATGGGCCACACAGCTATGTAACAATGTAGGCAAAGCAGATGCCATGAGGTATGTCAACTTGATCATGTCCCACAGACCATTATTAAAAACAGGCTGAGCATATGTTTATACTCTCTCCCTTCAGACGAATGCTGATGGGCTGGCCCCAAGCCTAACAAAAAACTGCAAAATGTGGCCTCCTGCAACAGGTACAGGAAAATATTTAGTATGCAATGGACACATCAATATTAAATCTTGAGATCCCTGGAGTCCATCAAGCCAACAATTAATTTAATAAGTGCAAGGCAGTCACATGTAAATCTGAAAAAAAAACCTGTAGTTTTATATCCTTGATTTAATGAACAAAAAGTTAATTTTAATAAAATTGCAAAACTCTAAAGCTATATTTTTACACAAACTATTCTACTGCCAAAGAACAGTAAGGTGAAAGGGTCAGAACTCTTGGCTGTCACTCCAAGGAAAGCTGCAACTGAAAACACTCCCACGCATGACTGGCCTCATCTGGAGCATGCCCCACAAGTTATCTGTCATTTTTAATAGATGACGGTTGCCTGGACACTCCCAGTGATCTGTGACCCATAGAGCAATGTGGTTAAAATAAATTCACTTGCCTTTTCTTCAGACATGGTTGGCTTTAAATGCTGCAGTGAGTGTTCAGTGTCAGGATAGATGCGATTTCAGGAAAAATGTTATATCATTAATAGAGCTGAAAATGACAGAAGTACAACCCCAAGTGAGAATAAGTTGAGACGGTATGGAAAATACAAATAAAAAATATTTGCAGTGTTCCTTACATTTCCTTTGACTTTTATTTAATTGCAGACAGTATAAACCCAAGATATATGAGTTTTTGTTCTGGTCAACTTCATTTCATTTGTTAATAAGCATCCATTGCTGCATTTCAAGCCTGCAACATATTCCAAAAAGTTGGGACAGGGGCAATTTAGAGCTAGTAATGAGGTAAAAAAAAAAACTAAATATGCTGTAACTTTAAACACGTGGTTGTAATCATAATTTGGTACAAAAGCAGCATCAAAGAAAGGCTGAGTCTTTGAGGAGTAAAGATGGGCAGAGGATCTCTAGTTTGTCAGCACATGTGTTGGGTTGCGAGAGTGTCGAGTGGGCGGTCTGGCTGAACTGGGCTTCGGTCCTCGTGATCTTGACTCATGCACCCTTGCCTTAGAATAAGGGCAGAGCTGGGGGTTCATAGTCAAAGAGTCTTATGGTGATCAGAGACGTTGGGTTGCTGTCTTCTGCCTCCCGTGGGGTTGCCAATGTCTCATGTGATCCCTCTGGCTGTGTTTCCTACCAGTTCTCTCCTCTTTCTAGCTATTGCTGCTATAGCTAATGGCTGCCCGGGGTCTCATGCTACACTTGGCATCAGTGATTGTTAATAGACACTGTGCTCTTAATCAATAAACTAATTACATTTTCTGTTTTTCTCTCCGAGCTGTGTTCCCGGGCAGTTCCGGCCCCACACATGATGTTCATTCTGCTGTAGCTCCACTCAAGCTGCTTCCGTCATCAGCTCCAGCCCCATCATACCCGGGCCACTTAATGTCAATGTGTATACTTCACATTTTATTCGAACTTGGACTCCATGACTTTAGTTTCGCTCTTAGATTTAAATCATTCTACGCCGCCCAAGGAGGTTGGAATCCCTTTTTGAGTCTTGGTCCTCCTAAGTTTCTTCCTATAACTCAGGGAGTTTTTCCTTGCCTCTGTCGCCCTAGGCTTGCTCAATATGGGATTGGACGTAGTTATTAGGAGATAATCTAAACTTGTAAAGTTGCTTTGAAACAATGCTCCATTGTAAAAAGCGCTATATAAATAAATCTGACTTGACTTGACATGTGTGAGAAAAGTACTAAAATGTTTAAAAACAGTGTTCCACAAATAAAGATTGGACGGGATTTACATAATTCTTCTTCTACAGCCTAAACTGAAGAGGCGTGAGACATTGTTTTTAAACATTTCAATAATTTTCTTACACATTTGTTGATAAATTGGGCGGTATGGTTGTGCATTGGTTAGCACTGTCGTCTCACAATTCCCAGATCACCGGTTCGATCCTGACCTCGGGCTCAGCCTGTGTAAGGGTTTGCATGTTCTTCCCGTGTTTGCGTGGGTTTTCTCTGGGTACTCTGGTTTCCTCCCACAGTCCAAAGACATGCGTGTTATTTTAATTGGTGTTTCTAAAGTGCCCCTTGATGTGTGAGTGTGTATGTGCCCTATGATGGACTAGCGCCCTGTCTGGGGTTGTTCCTGCCTCGCACCCTGTGTCTATTCATTCATTTACTTTCTTATGCGTGACCCTATCTATGATGAATGCATAAGAAAGTAAATGAATGAACAGATGAATTTGTTGATAAACTGGAGATCCTCTGCTCATCTCTACTCCTCAGAGACTCAGCCTTTCATGGATACTGCTTTGGTAGCAAATCATGACTATAATCACCTGTTGACATGACCTGTTTGAAATCACATCATTATTAGTATTATTATTTTTTTTTTTTTCCACTCCATTATTAGCCCTAAATTGCCCCTGTCCCAAGTTTTTTTGGAATGTGTTGCAGGCCTGAAATGCAGGAATGGATGTTTATTAGCAAATGAAATATCTTGAAAAAATATATTGGGTTCATACTGTCTTCAATAAAATAAGAGTCAAAGGAAATGTAAGGAACACTGTAGATTTTTTTAATGTGCATTTTGCATTCCGTTCCAACATCTTCTCATTTGGGGTTGTAGGTGAACCTAGTCAGTGTAACCTTAAATTACTTTTACCTTGGAAAAATATGGATAGCTTTCTGAGAAATGGCTGACATAAAGGTTAAAGGGACGCATAAGAAAATTACTAAAATTGCAGTATTTAAGTATACCATATGACCAAAGGTTTGTGGAAAATCCTTCTGATACTGATTTCTGAGATTAATGTGAAACCTACAGGCATGAAATCTACATTATAGACAAATGATTGCAGTAGAATGAGTTGTGCTGAACACCTGAGTGAATCACTTTAATAGATATACACATCCCCACACATTAGTTCATCATCGTTCTGTCTTATGCTTCTAAAACAAAGACCATAATAAAAACAGTTTGCCAACTTTGATGAAGAACTTGGCTGTACTTGGACCTGCACTCCTTCAGGTAACTCTGAGATTAATAGAATATCAGTGTCTGACCTCATAGTCATGTTAAAAAAATAAAGTGTAACGACACCTCAGAAGACCTCATTCTATAATTCATGTTTTTTTGTATGTTTGGGGTGTCCACAAACTGTTGACAGCTTTTGTGCATTTAATCAAAATCACACATTCACATAAAACCAGAAATGTTGGCCTTTTTACAGTCTGATTAACCAAGTAGAAAATGGCTGTAAATATAAATGTAAATAAACAGCTCACTCCAAACTCCCTGCAGTCATAGAAAATAATCTCAACCTTGTTGCTTTGAGAGCTGGAAAATGAATATGTTAATTAAAGTATATGTGTCTCGTTTGGCATACTATATCATTCAGGACATACAGTCTTTTCTGTGTATGTTTCCTACACTGCAGTAGCCTCTGCTTTAAACCCCAAAATGCCACATTTATTCTCTTACACAAGCATAAGTACATGGAGAAGTTACAGTACATGAGATGTTCCTTATCCATGCAGAAGCTTTCCCTTGGGCAGCCACCCCTTATCATAACCTCTCTTATATGTTCCACTCTGCTTCCTGCATTTCAGTGAATAGTGCATTTTCCTCCACCAGACTGTATAATGGCGTGAAGCCATGCAAGAATATTGTCTATTGGACATGGAACCC
The DNA here is from genome assembly GCA_025084515.1 of Ancistrus triradiatus. Lineage (NCBI taxonomy): Eukaryota > Metazoa > Chordata > Actinopteri > Siluriformes > Loricariidae > Ancistrus > Ancistrus triradiatus. The sequence continues at coordinate 20,693 of JAJAGP010002025.1, forward strand.
CCCCTACACACACACACACACACACACACACACACACACACACACACACACACACACACACACACACACAGGATTCAACTGAAACTGAGCCTAAATGGGTGCTATAGACACATGTAATTTTCAGCCTTGACAGACACCATACGACATCAGTTCAGTCAGTTTAAGAAGTCAGTTTATCCACAAAACAAAAGGCTAACACATTTACTAGTCATTTTCACAGCAGGCCAACATGCTCACAATAAATACTGAATAAGTTATCTGTTTCAGTCAAAGTAAAGACAGGGTTGATATCTCTTTTTTACTTTTTTTTAAGTGGATAAAATTACAATGACAGTTATTTCACAGTTCAGTTGCCAAAGTATCAAGAATGGCTGCCGCCAACAATTTATTTCTTACTCTTAGTAGGAATGAAAATGACAGTCAGTCTAGAGGAAATATTTGCTGTTAGCAAAAAAGAGAGGAGCTTCTATGGAATTAAATATATAACCAACATTTGTTGAAGTCGTAATGAATTACACGTACCATGTGGATAGGTGGATAATTCAGATTTTATATTACAATTTTTAACAATTTCATCATTATAAACATACAATCGAAATATCATCTACAACCAAACACCTTTAAGGTCACATGCCAGGTGTTTGTAGTGGTTTTGAATACTTGAGAATAAATCAGCTGTTAATTGAGAATTCCCCTACTAGTAGGTATAACAATGCAGAGAATCCTAATCGTAAGAGGGGTGATTTTAAAGGAGCTCTGGTGTAGAAAGCCCACTTTGGGGAAGGATGCAAAAAGATTCCAGAAGCTTTAACTACGCCTTTGAGCACCATTCTGAGTATTATTGATATTGGAAAGTGTATGGCACCACCAACACCTTGCCTAAATCTGGTTGCCCCTCCAAACTGGATGACCAAGCTTTGAAGGACTGACAAGTCTTCATTGCTGACATTAGTCTTTGGTCTGTATGGTAGGGAGGCAAGACAGAAGTGTAATCTGAATAAGTGCCACATGGAGTCTCATATGCAGTTGTGAAGCTATGCCACAAAAGGTTTTATGATCGGAATAGACCACGATTTAACTTTTTGTTTCTGAAATCCAAGCATATCATACATACTGTAAAGTATGAAGGTAGCAACATTAACAAAATGGGTGCTGCCAGACTGCCAAGGTGAATGGCCTTGAGTGTCGTCCATTTATTCATTCACGTTGTTATCTGCCTAATCCTTTACAGGGTCGTGGGAGAGCCAGTGCCCAGCCGGCACCATAGGGCACAAGACAGAAGCAACCCTAGACAGGACGTACATACACTCACTAGGGCCACTTTAGTGTAATTAATTAACCTAAAGTAAGTCTTTGGATTGTGGGAGAAAATCAGTGCACACAGAGTAAACCCATGTGGACACAGAGAAGACATGCAGACTCCACACAGAAATGAACCAGACTGCTTCTTCTGGGAACCCAGGAGTGTCAGAGCCCTGACCTAAATCTAATAGAAAATCTGTGGATGGACTTGAAGATAGCAGTGCATTGCTGTTTACCTTGGATCATTAAACTAGAAACAATTCTGCAACACAAAATGGAAAATATTCCTCAGTCTAGGTGTGAGGACATGGTAAAGACATATCCAAACAGAAAGCTGAACTTAGAGCAAACGATGACTCTGCAAAGTTTTAAATCAAGGGGCTGATCACTTGTCAAACCGTTATTCTATTTGCTTTATTTCTCATTACTTGGATGTTGTACAGCAACATGTCTAAATAAAGCTGGAACAATACTGGGTTTTGGCCTATAAGGCTGTCAAAAAGTCAGAAAGTGACTATTTTAAAGGGCTATGATGATTTTCTATAGACACTGTATTTCTGTCAGGACAGTACCATTTTCTTGGCCACTTTTGGCCCACAGCATCTTGCATAACTGTCCCCTGCTTGTGTCCCTTTTCTCCTTCCCAACTCTATTTATACTCTTGTCTGTGTTGCCTTCTCAGGTCTGGTTACTGTTCAGCTGCTCATCTGTTTTTGCATGTTCTTCCCTCTACACTTCTTGGTTTGTACTCATGTTACATTGGTGCTTTACCTTATGTTTATCTTAGCCTGGTGTCCTTCTGCAGCCTGCTTAGTGTCTAGCCTTATTTGTTGCTCCTTTATCTTATATGTTCAGTGCTGTTATTTAGCTACAAGTCTGTCTGTGCATTTATGTTCTTATTTAGTGTTGTTTTTGCCTGTGTCCATCGTACTTTTGTGTTATCTAGGTATATTAGTTGTAAGCTTCTTAGCATTTTGTTTGTGTTTGTAGCTGTGTCCTTATTAGCCCCACTGCTGTTTGTATTAAAATGAATTAATATTAATTATTTGCATCTAAAATGAAAGCACCCATAAATCAGTGAGTTTCATTTTTTTTATATTCAGAATGCCCTTTTGCTTCAGAAACAACTTTTCAAAAAATATGAATGTACTTTATCAGTAAGCATCAATGAACAAAATATGATTAGTTACAAAAAGCATATTTGCCAGATTATTTTGATAATTATAGTTAATACACTCTGACAAAACAATTCTCAACAGCATTAAACAGGTTTAAATTCAGAAATGTTATGTTCGTAAACATGTTTAATAGAAATATATCTCCAAATTATAAATAGCACATTATATGATATATAAAGTACTTATAATAAACTTGCTATAAAGGTACTATTAAATGTCAGTTTATCGTGATTCGTTTATCCTTTCCTTACGGAACTACAGAACATTCTTTCTCGGCCTGAAACATGTCTCTGGAAATGAAACAATTGAAGAAATATTGAAACAGTAACCTGCTACCATATGAAATACTGAGTGTGTCTGACGTATGACATATTTTCTGCTGCATTGAAGACAGACAAGGGTCTGTTTCAGGAAGATAGTCTTATCTATGAGATTTCTTTTAAAAAATAGAATCAGTGATTAATTACTCCATACTACAATGAGAACGGCATTCTCTAAAGCAGGCCTACTGACCACTCTCTGGGAAGCACACAGCACCCAATAAATAACACACAATAATAAATAACACAATAATAACACATTTCAGCAGCAACATGTACCTGATGTTTAGAAAAAGCTGTATTTTTTGCTGGCTTTAACTTACATCTCATCTCAAAATACATAGTGATCTCAACGCATCTGACAAGCCTAGATTGGTCCATTAGGTTGCCAGATGGTACATTTGATTAATCACTCCAGAAAAGACATTACCACTGCTCCAGTGGCTCCACTGCTCCACTTCAACCACACCTGCCATTGCTCATGGTGATCCTAGACTTGTGTGCATCTGTTCAGCCATGGATCCGTAAAGATCCTGATGGTTCTTACACTTACAGTGCTTAAAGAGCCAGTTTGGATCACAGCAGTGAATGTTGCATTTCGACATGCACTGGCACATCGCTTATGTGAATTTGTATGGCCTACTGTCTTGCATCTGGGCTGTTTTTAGAGGGGTCTGGCTGCAGATATGCACTCTTAGCTCCACATGCACTGGCAGCCTATTCATGACGTCAGTGCACTCTCAGCCAGAAACTGGAAAATACGTAGCATTTGTTGACATTTATTGTAGAAGACAAATTAATATGGTAGCTTTAAGTGTGATTCGTAATATTTGTGAATAATGATACGTTTAGACATCAGTGTGTCAGGGCGTGTGTTTATCACTGCACATATTTGCGTTGTTTTTTGAATGTTAGATTCACTAATATTGATCTGATTAATAATAATAACGTTTTGTTGACGATGTCAAGATACCTGTTAGCTTGCTAGCTAATGTAAGCTTTTCAGATGTCTTGTTAGACTGAGTGATAAATATGTCAATTAAACAAGCTTTCTCTGTTAAATTTCTGCAGTAGTCGCTTTTCTCAACAGTAAATACCTACACTTAGACACACATGTCCTTTATACAGCTAACAACGATACTGAACTAACAGATAAATGGAAAGTTCTACAGTGGTGCTTGAAAGTTTGTGAACCCTTTAGAATTTACTGTATTTCTGCATAAATATGACCTAAAACATCCTAAAAGTGGATAAGAGAACCCAGTTAAACAAATGAGACGAAAATATTATACTTGGTCATTTATTTATTGAGGAAAATGATCCAATATTACATATTATTGAGTGGCAAAAGTATGTGAACCTTTGCTTTCAGTATCTGGTGTGACCCCCCTGTGCAGCTCAGGTTTCTTTGATAGTGGCCTTCACCTCGTTTGTATTGCTGGGTTGGGTGTTTCTCATCTTTCTGTTTCAAAAGACTGTCTATGGGGTTCGGAGAGCTGGACAACCAATCAAGCACAGTAATACCAAGATCAGCAAATTATTTCATAGTAGTTTTGGCACTGTGGGCAGGTGCTAAGTCCTGCTGAAAAAGGAAATCTCCTGGTAGATGGCTACATTGACTAAGAACTTGATAAAACCAACACCAGCGGATGACATGGCACTCCAAACAGTCACTGAGGACTGAGGACACTTCACACTGGACCTCAGATGTATTTTTTATAATACTTTCCAATGTATACACAAATGTAGAGAATAGGGTAGAGGCTACATTAAGAATGCAGTTTTTGTTTACAGAGCTAAAGATTTCTACACTGCAATGTATTTCATATTTGTGCCGAATGAAGTAAATCACATGTAACCTACAATTTATACAAGGTTATATATGAAAATTAGACTGAATGGAAGCTTAACTTTGTCCTGTAGATATAATGAAATTCAATAATGATACAGTGATGTGGAAAATTAAAACTGCCTTAAAGATATCCTCAGATTCAGATTTATTTGTCACATGCACAATTATACAAGGCACTTGTGAATTTGCAGTGAAATGTTTCTAACGACTGTTCGGTATCTATCCTGTGGTTTGATGAGAAAAAACAACAAAACGTGTCGTAAAAAGTGATATATAATGGAAGCAGATAGTTATACGGCAACTTAAAGGAGGTAAATATAGCAAATGTGGTTTACAGAGCCCTCAAAATATCAAGGTGGAAAAAAAAGTTAGAAACTTAAATTGTTCCTTCAATATAATAGTCCGTTCCCTCGAATTGTCTGTTCTGGGGCATAACATGCAGTAGGCTAAACAGGGTGTCGAACCCATAGAGTGTATATACAGTCTATGGTCTAACCGCTATGCATGTAATTCAGTTCATTAGGTGGCGATAATGTACCAATACAGTATGCCAATAACCATAAACCCAAAAGAAGGAGAATATAAAGTGGACTGTGATCATATGCATGATACATTATATTATTTTATTATTGTATTATAAATATATTATGTATATTATATCAGTATACGGGTGTAATTTGAGACACACCTTCAGTCTCGGCACCGCTGTCCCAGTGATAAGACGAGCTCACCTCAGTGGCTAAAGTATCACTTTATACTCACTTATTTCATGTCTTTATTTTTCACTTATTTCATGTCTTTATTGATCAAATAAAACCATTTAATGAACAAAAAATAACCCATGTCGTTCCACCTGCCACGATGACTGCTCTTGTGGCAGAGGGTGCATGTGTGAGAGTGCAGGTGGCTGAGAGTGCATGTCTGCAACTAGACTCTATTCTCTGTTTCTGCTTTGAGACATTTCTTGTGCACAGTTACAGCACTGTTTACCTGGGCTTTATCAGTAAGCATTTAACTAGATGACTTATTGGAAAGGTGGCAAACTGCCATTGTTGAAAGTCAGTAAGTTTTCCAGTAAGACCCAATCATTCCAATACTCAAAGTGGTGGAATATTCAAATGTTTGTGAACACTTTAGAATTTTCCATATTTCTGCATAACTATGAGATGAAACAGGATCAGATAATGAGAACCCAATTGAGACAAAAAGATTATACCTGGTCATTTACATTTACAGCATTTAGCAGACGACCTTATCCAGAGCGACTTACAATTGATACAGTCTTACAATCCAAGCAATTGTGGGTTAAGGGCCTTGCTCAAGGACCCAACAGTGGCAGCTTGGCAGAGGTGGGATTTGAACCCTGGACCTTTTGGTCCATTGTCCAGTACCTTAACCACTAGGCCACCACAGTCCCACATTTATTTATTGAGGAAAATTATCCAATATTACATATGTGTGAGTGGCAAAAAATATATGAACTTTTGAATTCAGTATCTGGTGTGACCTCCTTGTGCAGCAATAACTGCAACTAAGTATTTCCAGCAATTGTTGATCAGTCCTGCACATCAGCTTGAGGTACTTGGGATATTTACTCCCTATGTGGTGTATAATTTAATTTTCAATATATAAAAACACGGTAACTCAATTCATGCAGGGAACATAAGGGCACAGTAGCATAAAGGATGATTGTTTCAGTTTTGTTATCATCTTAAACAAAAAAAAGTAGTCATGGTTTACAGCATAACTGTATAATACAAAATCAATGCTTTAATGGCTCCCCATACTAAAATCTATACCAACGTTTTCACAACAGCATTTACCTCAGAAAAATTAATCTTTTAGCAGCACCTGAGAAGGCTCTTAGTGTTGAATAAGAACTGGTTAAGCCCCCCCAAAAGCAAATAATTCCACGTAGTTTAATTTAAACGTAAATAATTACGTTTGCAGTTTAGCTCATTCTGCTCTTCCTATCTTTCTGATGCAGGCATCAGTCCCTTTCAATTCTGAAATGAAAGTTGAGCCACAGCTCACTGCTGTATAAATTCTCCAGTGTGAGTTAAATTGTATCGTGTTGATGTAATTTTTGTCCATTGTGGCTCTGTTCTGTGTCTGATTCTCTGTAGTAGCTTTGTCTGTATTGGCTTGTCTCTCAGCACTGTCTGTTAGTATTAGCTCTTTGTTAGTATTAGCACTGTCTGCTTGTGTAGCACACGTTCTAGTAGTCTTGTTAGCACGTTGATGGTTTAGCGCATGGTCTCTGGTTAGCATATGTTTTAAGTTAGCTTGGATGGTGTATGTTTCTGTCACTTTGTCCAGTTTAGTTAGGACATCGTCTGTTAGCTTTTGGTTGTCCTAGTGTTAGCATTATCTCTGTGTGTATTAGCATTGGCCTATTGCCTGTATACAGTAGCATCTTGTGTCTGAGTCTAGGTTTGTTTTAGGATAATCTGTCAGCTTCTGTGTCTCTGTTAGCTTAGTGTTCACTCTATGCCTTACCTTGTTTGCACCTGTCAAACCATCCACCCTTGCACATGTCTGTCTCCATCTCCATTCCTTGTTCAGTGTGACAGAATGTCAGACCAACAAAGGGGCATAGAGAGTGTGCTCCACGTACTACAAAGCATGTGGTCAGACTCATCACAGGGTGAATACTCCGAGTTGGACCTCAGGTGGGAATATCAGTCTATGTAATGTGGACTGTGAAATGGAGGGCTTCTGACCAGCAGTCACTCATTAGCCTGGTCCCTCACTTCTGCCAAGAAGCACGGGACGAAGCAGCATGTCCAGCATGCTCTGCAGCCCCATACCATTCAGCACCACTCAGAATAGTTTGCAGGGATGATGCGGATTTCTTGGACTAAATTTCCTTCCCTTAAAGGTTTGCTTATTCTCATTATTCCATGCATGAAAGAATTTCTTTTAACTGTTCTTTTATCTGTTACTCATCTTTTTCAGTTGTACCAATGTGGGGGGAACTGTATTACTTGTATATTAACCTTTTTGTGATTTGTCTTTGCACAGCCACCTTATTACACTGAATGTCTTGCTATCACATATGGTCTGAATTCACAAACGGCTTTTGTAAAATACAACTGCATTTGGTACAGGCTGAAAAAAAGGATAATGCGCAAAGTCATGCAATCACCACTGAGCATGTTTATTCAGTCCCTGTTCCTGATAAATTAATAATACAATCAACTTGGGAGAGGGATTAATTAGAGCTAATTATATTAAATAAGCTTGTTTTGCTTGCTGTTTCCCCAAACATGCATCCCCCAGTAAATAGTCTAGGCTGTGTTATGAATATCTATGGAAAATAAACAGTGCAGCATTATATAAGATGTTGCTTACCTAAATTCTGTTGTTACTGTGCATCTTAAATTTGCATACACGATTAACTTGTATCATATAGTTAATGAATAAAGTCATGAGGCAGGATTAAAACAACAAAATATCCTTCAACAGCACTGCTAATGCTGAAAAGGTTGATGTTATAGCTGCTGTCAGGGGGTCAGCAGGGGCATAACAAGGTACACAAAGGTGCTACTGATCTGCTGCAAATCATCCTGAAGAACTCTGAAGACTATTTCACTAATAGTTTGTTCTTAAGGTGGCTTTTTGGTACTTCAGCTTGGGTGATCACCGATTATGTGGTTTACCTGTACTTGCTACCCACAGTACTTTGCTGCTCAAGATAGTCAGCCACAATGTCACTATAGTAACACTATAAGCATGCACACATGGTAGACTATACCATCTGAGTCCTGGATTACTGACTACATATCCTGTAGTTCTCAGTATGTTTGGATAAGGAACTATGTGTCAAAACAAACTGTGAACAGCACAGGTTCTCCACAGGGAACTGTTCTAGCTCCTTTCCTCTTCACATTTTACGTCTTTGATTTCAGGCACACCTATGATACATGTAATTTACAAAAGTTCTCAGATGATACTGCTATTGTAGGGAGTATTAATGATAGGTAGCAGGATGAATACAGGAGACTGATTGACAGCTTAAGAAGCACTATCATCTCCAACACCAGCAAGACAAAGGACATTCTGATGGACTTTAAAAAAGAAGTCTCTTCCAGTTCCAGTCACCATCCAAGGTGAAAACAATGAGGTGGCAATGATCTACAAATGCCCGGGTGTTCACCAGAGTGATAAGTTGATGGGACATGAATGTGGACAGTCTGGACAAGAAGGGCCAGAGCCAGCTCTGTTTACGAAGCAGGCTGGGGTCTTTTGGTGTCTGGCATCAGTTGTTACAGACATTCTATGAGCCTGTGGTATCAAGTTCTATCTTCTGTGTGCTGAGGCAGCAGCATTGCAATAAAGGATATTAACAGACTCAATAAGATCCTCAAGAGGGCTGGTTCAGTAAAGGGTTTCAAATGGAACACAGTACAAATGGCGCAGAGGAGCATACTGGCAAAACTGTCAGATATAATGAGATAGCTCTCCCACCCACTCAATAAAACAGTCACCAAAAGCACCAGGCTACTGCTACCTCAGTGTAGAATGTAACGATTCTGCAGGACCTTCCTCCTTGCAGCAATTAAACTATACAAATCTGTACAATCATAACCAGTCACTGACTGTGCAAGTATACTGTTTCTTAACACTGGCACATGTACAAGACTTTTACTAGTTTTGTAAACACAGATAACATTTGTTAGGTTTTACATGCTATCTCTTGAATACGTTTGTATTTGCAGTTTTATGTATATACTTTTATTATAGAAAGCTTCCCCTTCTCAGTGCCATTATTTACGTTATGTAATGTTATGTTCAGTTATCTGTATATTTGGATATCGCCTATTAGAATTTTTTAAAAATCCGTATCTTACTGTATATATTCATCCTACTTTTATCAAAATACTTGTGTTCTCTGTATGTCAAGTTAAGTGAAATTTATCTCTATAGTGCCTTTTACAAGATGACATTGTCTCAAAGCAGATTTACAACTACAAGTAGTCCCTGATTTATAATGGGGATGTGTTCAGACATCCATCATAAGTTGAATTTATCGTAAATCGAGGAGTTTAATATATATATATATATATATATATATATATATATATATATATATATATATATATATATATATATATATATATAAGTGGCTACTCCCCCTACGTCACGTGCTGCAGCATTCCAAATCAAGCACAGGAGAGGATCAAGTCCGCAGCGCACCTTAAACATGATTAAAACACTTATATTAAAGTGCAGTTGGTCAAAATCATTAGCATAAACCTTGTTTTATAATAAAGCTCAAAATATCTCATGTAATTTATTGAATAATGTAATGAAAGTGAAAAACTAAATTTTTGTTTTTCATTTCCCAGCACTTATCACTCCCGCCACATGATTCCCTACCTCAAAGACTGCCGTCGGGAGTGTACGGAAAAATTCGAAATTCAAAGTACGGTTTCTACTGAATGTGTATGTATGTGTACTATCAGATTTCCATCGTAAAGTTGAGATATCATTAGTCGGGACTTTGTAAAACAGGGAGTACCTGTCTCTAGTCCCACAACCCAAACTGATTAAGCCTAGGATGAAAGTGGCAAGGAAAACTCCATAAATGTGATAAGGAAGAAACTTTTGGAGAACCATGATTCAATAAGAGAGTCAATCTTTTTGGGCAGCCTAGATTTTATATATAATAATGAAATTACCTAAAATAATTAATTTGCATTTATAGTTTAAATACACAGAAGCTAAACAGAAAAATACATTTATTTTATGTTTCCCATCAGGGTTGACTTAAGTGCTGTTATCATTATAATTTTATACACAAACACAGCAATGAGAGATCAGAAACAAGACATTAGGAAGCAAATCCTATTTCCTAAGAGCTTGTCCTTTACCTACAGTTAGCCCCTAAGAAATGTTATTCTGCAACTTGCTTTTAGTATTTCTCACATTTAGTAGTGGAAGTCCTCACATTTTAAAATCTCAGTGCTGTATTTGAACTTTTTCCATGTTTTAACCCAGCTTGTCCTGCTTGTCTCTTTGTTTGGGTAGATGTCTCTTTGAGAAGACAGGGCACCGGTGTAAGCATGACCTGGATGTGGCTCCTGTTCCTCAGACACTGCCAATTGTGCCTTATGTGATGTAGGACCTGGCTAGAAGGCACCGCCAGTACTCCTACCCGAGTCACTGTAGTGGTGGGCTGGCTTATTAGACTGCTGCACCTTATACTGTATTTAATACAGATTTGCTGAGGAAACACATGGTCAACTATCTCTCTTTCATCCACACACTGCTGCATGAATACAGATGGATAATTAACTGGGCTTTGACAGCAGGTTGGATGTATAGTTTGGCATAGAGTGTGTGTGTGTGTGTGTGAGAGAGACAGAGAGAGACAGAGAGAGAGAGTGTGAGACGGTGAGATTTACACCAGTATGCCAATGTCAGCATGTTCTGCTTGTGGAAAACTGCCGAGGTTTCAGACACGCTGACCTCATTTAGATTGAAATCCTCGTAGCAGTGACTCTTGACTGAGGACATATTTCATACATCATATAAGAAACAGAGAGCAAGAGACTGTGTGAGAGAGATCCTCCTGTACTTCTGTACTTTTCTGTTGTACATACTGTGTTTTCCAGGTGATTGCATCTATTAGGAGGTTATAGCATTTATTCACCTTTGCTTTCAGGTGTGTAGCCAAGTGAGGATACTTCTCACTTCAAAAGCCAGTTCTGAAAGGTTTTTGTCTTTACCACACATGCTCTCTATAATTGTTGTTACCATACACCACAGAATCAATGTAGCAGGAAACTTTTATAAAAGCATCTGGTGATATAAAAGTTTTCTTAAATTTAAATGCAAATACTTTAACAAGTACTACTTCATAAGATAACTAAGGAAATGTAATAGAACAAATATGTTTTATTGATTAATTAATTGATTCGTAAATTTTCATACACGATTAATCCAAATGAGGGCCACAGGGAGCCAGAGTCTAACCAGTAACACAGGGTGCAAGGAAGGAACCAACCCTAGACACACACACACACACACACACACACACACGGACAGTTTAGGGATACCAATTGACATAACTGTACATACTGGGAGAAAACACACATGAACATGTAGAGAACATGCAAACTCCACGACATGCAGTTCAAGTTAATTACCCTGAAATTGCAGAAAAAATGCTTAATGCCAAAATTAAGAGGACAAAAATTAAGACTGTAAAACCAGCATTTCTGACAACTCCAGAAGGTTCTGATTTTTCACTGCAGCCAGACAGTCACGCCTCTTGAACACTGATTTATGGATTTACTGTGCTTTTCTGCTAAGTATGCTGAGACTTAAGACTCCTTGTCCCCCATTAACAAATCAGTTTGAAGACATTTCTAGTGGCCATGTTCAGCAGCTATTGAAGACAAACCTTTCCAGATACAAAAATACCTCAATTCTCTTTTATTATATAAATGGTTCTTAAAAGGTTTTTAAGTAATACAAATTGAACTTTAATTATACACTAGTACACATTTATGGATTGGAGGTTTTAATGCTGGGTAAAAGTATCAGCAAAATTGAAGCAGAAATGTTTTCTGGAGGAATCTGGTATTGTATGAATACTCCTTGGCCTTGAAATAAATAAAAAGTTTTGTAAAGAGCTGTGCAAAACTTATTAACCATTAACAGTCTTGGGCAGGTTTGAATTTTGCTTTTGCCCAATATAAAACCTTAATACATGTTTACCATTGAAGTGTCTTTAAACCTAGACTGATAAAGTCCTGATAATTCTTGATAATTGATAGTTGATATTGATAATTGATCATTCCTGATAACACATGCCATTATAACACATTGGGTTCAAATATACATAGAAATTTAGGATGTAAAATATATTTCTCCTTAAATCAAAACCCACACATGAAGTTGTTTGATGGCTTAAATGTATGCAAAAACCCAAATGATTTAAATAAAGATAAAAATTAAACTATTACAATTTATTAGCAATCTCTATTGGTATATCAAATATATAGCAAACAAAAACAGACTGACTTGAATCTTGAAGCCAGCACTTTGACATAAGTTAATTCAGTTGACTAGAAATAATTTTTGACTTTTTTGTAACACTGTTGGAGAAAAATACACAACCTGATAACACTGGTTTGATCGTGAACGTCTGAGGGTTTGCATCAAAGACCTCCATCAGGCTGCATCAAGCTGAGATTGAAGCATGGTGTTCAGTAGTACAGTAACCTATAAATGTTGCATGGAATAGCATTAGGATGAAGAATTACTTTCATTCATTCATACATTCATACTCATCTGTTGGTATTTTAGAGTAGCCAACAGACCTGTTCTTTTTGAAAGGCTCTTTTTGCATGACTATGACAAACTTCACACAGTAACTCTTGGTGACAATAAATGTATAACTTTTAACATAATGAAAATAAATTATTTATTAAAACGAAATATAATTAAATGGCTTGAATTGAATAGACAACATCCTATTCCAAACGTAGAAGGTACATTTACCCTGACTCTCACAGACACCACTTCTCTAAAGCATCATTTATCCTGATGAAGGAATGGATGAGAAATGACAGCTACATAAATGACATGCTGCATGAAGAATTTAAGAGTGAGGAAGGAAAGGGATCCTATGGCTGTCTGACTAAAGCCTTCAAATGAAATGATGGGCTGGAGGGAATACAGCTGCCCAATAAAGAGAAATTAGAGAAAATGGTGTGATTATTGGAGGTAATGCTGGGGGGATAAAAGAAATAGTGAGACAGCCAGCTCAACACGGTCTGAAGATTTCCACATTCCCACAGCAACATGAGTGAGAGAGTGCCAGAGAACGCACGTGTAAGAAGAGGCTGTTATTGAAGGCAACAGTTTTCACCAGCACTGGCATATCAGAAAGCATCATTTACTATTCAGCCTTGAGATTATGAGATGCAAACACATTTGCATTTTCATTGTTTTATAGCTGCATTTGTGTAGTGTGTGTTAAACCTCCACCCTGGAGAGAATTTAAGATTTTAATTAGAGAAAAAACAGCAGAGGGCAACTTTATATTCTCCCATTCTTTACATGTGTCACAAACCCTACGTCCCTCCTTCATCTTTTTCCTGTTTTGTTACTCAGCCATGGCTCTACAACAGAGATACAAAAGCAACACTGACACACACACACACACACATGTCTTTCAAATACAGTGGGGCAAAAAAGTATTTAGTCAGCCACTGATTGTGCAAGTTCTCCTACTTAGAAAGATGAGAGAGGTCAGTCATTTTCATCATAGGTACACCAAATATGAAAGACAAAATGAGAAACAAAATCCAGGAAGTCAAATTAATTGTAAATCATGGTGGAAAATAATTATTTGGTCAATAATAAGTTCAGCTCAATACTTTGTAACATAAGCTTTGTTGCCAATGACAGAGGTCAAATGTTTCCTGTAAATCTTCACCAGGTTTGCACACACTGTAGCTGGTATTTTGGCCCATTCCTTCATGCAGATCTCCTATAGAGCAATCTCGTATAGTGGTAACCTAGCAGGTAAGGTACTGGACTATAGACCAGAAGGTAAAGGGTTCAAATCTCACCTCTCCCAAGCTGCCACTGTTGGGTCCTTGACCAAGGCCCTTAACCCACAATTGCTTGGATTGTAAGACTGTATCAATTGTAAGTCACTCTGAATAAGAGTGTCTGCTAATGCTGTAAATGTACAGTTTCGCATCCGAGCGCTCCGCACCCTGCAGTTTAGTGTCTGATCATGTTAGTTCCATGTCAGAGTTTGTATGATCCGTTTCTGTGCAGGTCCTGCCTCCTAAACCTGTTGATGCTCTGTTAGCATCAAATAGCTCTGAGCCCGAGCACGCCGTGTTTGTTAGTTTTGTGCCTGAACATGGTAGCCCCGTACTTGAATTCGTTAGTTCCGTTTCTGAGTCTGGTAGCCCTGTATAGAAGCCCAATGCTCCGCTTGGTTCCGTACCTGAACCCGTCGGGCAACTTAGCCCCTCCGTACAGACTCTGGGATAGGCGGGCATCTGGACAGTCTCTGAGACTAGTCTCCTCGGTGCAGGCACAGGCACGAACTTATCACTATACAATGCTAACGGGCGTGTCCACGGAGCTGGGAAGTGTGAGCTGCACAGAAACGAAGTTAACAAACTCAGATTCGAAGCTAACATGCTCAGATACAAAACCAAGGGATGCAGCGTGCTCGATTACGGAACCAGGCAATGCTAATGGATCAAACACAGAACTAGCAAACTCAGGTACGGAGCTAACATGCTCGGCTACGGAACTAACAGGCGTGACGGCCTCATATATGCAGCCAGGCAGCGCTATCGATTCAGATAAGGAACCAACAAACTCGGGTTCTGAGCTATGAGAGGCTAACGACTCAGGTACTGAGCTAGCATGCTCAAATACAGGGCTACTGGATGCTATCGGCTCAGATACTGAGCTAGCGGGTGCTAATGACTCAGGTATTGAGCTAGCGGGAGCTAACGGCTCAGATACTGAGCTATGGGACGCTAACAGCTCATCCACGGAGCTAACTTGCTTATTTGCTGAGCTACTGGGCGCTACCGGCTCAGGTACTGAGCTAACTCGCTCAGGTGCTGAGCTACTGGGCTCTAACTGCTCATCTACGGAGCCAACAGGTGTGGCGTTCTCGACTACAGAGTTAACGTACTCCAGTATGAGACTACAAGGCGCAATGTGCGCGGAAACAGGGCTAACAAATTAAGACATAGAGCTAACCTGCTCAGATATGGAACCCACGGGCGTGGGTCGCTTGGATACGGCTGACCTCCTCTGGGCAAACTCTGTGAGTGGCGTCTCCTGGACGGTACATGGGAGTAACGTCCTCTGCACACTAGTGAGAGGAGGATCCAACAAATGATGCAGCAGCCACAGAAGGTCCCTATGGTCAACGAACCTGGCCTCCTTAGTAGTACCAGCAACGGTGGGTTCTGTCGCTGAGGTAGTGACTGACCGTGGGGCCAGGGAGTCAGACTGGACCCCAGCTGGAGGAGGGCCAATGGTGGCCACAACAATCTCCAGAAATTGTTTGGGGTTTGGAGGCGAGACGTGACAGAAATCCATTGTTTTGGTGTTCTTTTTATTGTTGAAAGGTGACTACAATGGACTGGAAGAAAAGTGTGAAAGGATATTAAAAGGAACATAATATTTCCTCAGACTTTGAAGAAAAATCACACAGCAGGAAACAGAAAAAGGCCCACATCTGATAACACAGATCTATGAAATACGGAAAAATTCATGTTTTAGTAGCATTTCATAATTCATTAATAGTAAATTGGATTCTGAGGGCTTTAATAATATATTATTTAGTATTAGAGTGTGGCTCTCTGATGATTTATCTTTGTACCATAAATTACCCTGAACTAGAACTGTCACTCTCTGTTAAAAGAAGCAGAAATATGAACACTGAAGTGCCTGCAGCTCTGGATGATACAGGTGAAATATTCATGCGCAGGTTATATATACACATCATAAAAAGTATTAAATTCTAATGAAACCCTTGTTAAGGTCTGTCTGTAACCATTTCAGACACTCAGATGGTGATCTCACGCCATTAATAACTGATTAGTAAATGTGTAACGGAGAGCTTTATTGCCATACCTGCATCCTAATACTGAAAAGCAATTACGAATTCTCAGTTATAATGGGATAATGTTTTTTGTAAGTATTGTATATTGTTTCTTTCCTGTGCTGTGAGCAAGAGTAGAGATGCTTGAGGTGGCATCCTCAGAAAACACATCACCTTGAATTATTCATGTTGCTGTTAATATGGAAAGACTATTTGCTGAACGTATGTGGGTTTGTTTGTATGAGCCCTGTTATTGTTGGTCCTTGCATTATAAATGCAAGAAAGCTGTACAGTTGATGTGGATATCCCTTGCTGAAAAGTGTGAGTGTGAGAAGCCTAAGCAAAATGCATAGTACAACAGAATGTAGCTCTGCTAAAACTCAAGAGGAAAGACATAGGATTACTGAAGCGTTTCTGCTCAGGAGAAAAGCAGGAAATAGAAGACTTAAGTAAAAGTATAATTTTCTTTCCATTTGATCTCACTTTTGTCTATAAGAAACTACGGAGATATTAAAGAGATCTCCTGTAAAATCCGTAACATACAGTATACATAAACAAAAGCTCATGTCTTGACAAAGAGACATAGCAACCATGAGATAAATTGGCATTTTTGTTACAGTCTTCGACTACATAGATTTCCCCCCATATCTCAGTTATAGTACTGTACAAAAGTCTTAGGCCACTATTAGATTTGTTGTTTTAGCAATGGTATAATGACCAAATACAAAATAGCAATGGAGAATGGACCCAAAAATTTCAAACTTTCAAACTTGATTCGTAACTCCATAATACTCTTATCCACTGATCTTTATTCCAATTTTTGTTAGCTTTAGCCTTATATATTTAGCCTTTTCACTCTGTTCCACTTCTGAAATAGTGCTTTCTTGGGTGCTACCCTTCCAAAAAGACAATTCCTGATCAAGCTTTTTCATATTGTAGAAGCGTTAACTTGGCATTCAGATGAAGCTGCCAGATGCTGCTATTGCTCAAGTGTAAGGGGAGATCACACTAAATACCTGCCACTGTAGCCTATGAAGAAGCTTTTTTTCTGATATTTTGTAAGTAGTTTAATGGTGTATACATATTTCCTGTATTTTCTGGTTGTATTCTATTAAACAGTCTGACAAATAATCATGTATGGTCATTATACCACTGGTAAAGCTATGGTATAGCTAATCTAATGGTAAGACTTTTGCACAGTACTGTACATCTCACTCTCCTAAGAAATAATGTGGTTCACACAGTGAGAGTGAGATTACTTTCTATATCTATTAACATGCATAACCTATTCTTGAGTCAGAGAGGTCAGCTGTTTAAAGCATCTGTGACAAGGGTGGGTTCCCTGCATCTCAGGGGTCTGAAGAACAGCCCAAACCCACATTCAGAGATTCAAGGGCAGTCCAGGGGGTGATTGCTCTAAGGCCAGCACTCCCATATATCATAACGCTGCTCAGGAAAAATGGTTTTAATGGAATTTCAGCAACCAGGCTGGCAGACTGTTCCACCATCTGTCTTCATCAAGTGACTTTGTCAAGACAGCGCTGAAGCCCAATGTACTTTATAACCCCTGCAACTGCATTTAAGAGGTGCAGCGCTATCATCAAACAATATTTTCCACTGAGAATTACATTTAGTCAGTTTATCCTAGTAAGGTGACTTTTCAAATGGAATGTGCTTGTCTTGATTTCCCAAATTAGTGGCATAGCACATACATCACACATGAAAAATGGACATTTGCTGAAATGTTTTAAATTGTACCTCTATTTATTTTCATCCACCATACATTTCTTGTGCCTTTCTGAGAGGATCATATTCCCCCCGTGTTCTTCATCTCTTATTTCAGCTTATACTGCTTAGTATTAGAGAACAATTTATTTTTACAACACAAGGCTGATTATGAACAGATACATAACAATACAGTCCCTAGAGGGAGATTATAATTTGCTTGTTTAGCTGTGCAGAAGTACAGTATCTGCCTGTACAGAATTATTTAAATCGGCTTTTACAGATTTAGTCAAATTAAATATTTTGTTGGTTTCTATAATAAAAAGTAATTAACAGACCTCTGCAGGGAACAGATAAATTCCCACAAATTTTATTTCATCGGTTCTGTTTGATGGGTGGCACGGTGGTACACATTACAGCTCTAGAGAACCACGTTTGAGTCCCAGCATGTTCATCCCGTGCTTTTTGTGGGTTTTTTCTACATTCTAAAGACATGTTAGGTAAATTGATGTCTATAGAGTGTCCTTGTGTGCGTGTATGTGTGTAGGCTTGCACCCTGAGATGGACCAGCATCTGTTCAAGAGTGGTCCCTGCCTTCTATCTAGTGCTGCCAGTTAGGCCCTGGTCCCCAGTGATCTTGGATTGAATTATGCGGGTTTGGAAAGTGAGTGAGTAATTGTTGTATAGTTTCTTACTTTTTGAGAAAATAAGACAAAGTATTCTTACATTTTGAGAAAAATGCTGAATTTTTTCCAGTGCCACTGGCCGGCACAAAAGCCCAAATCATAAAACAACCACCCCCATGCTTAATACTGGACAAGGTGTTCTTTTCTTGAAGGTTCTTTTTCCCAAAACATACTGTATGCCAAGGCATACAGAGAGTTCATCATTTGTTTCATCTGACCACAGCTCTTGATTGCACGCTGCCTTGTGAGATGAAACCGTAGGCAAGATATTCTTCTTATATCTCTTATAATATTATGTTTATGCATCTGCATTGTCTGATTACGTTAGAATACACACAAATACTTTCCTATTGCACATCCTTTTATGGCTTTTGAAAAAGAACTTGCTGATTCTTGCTGAATCCAGGATGATTCAGAGAACTAAAGGTCTGGATTTGCAGAATGTTCACCGTCTTAGGTTCTACTGTGGTGACACTGGTTAGAGTCCTGGCTGTGCCGTACAGGCAGGTCAGGCGTCAGATTTCAGGTTATGTCTGATGATTGTTAGGCCAGATGAGGGGTCCATCCCCACAAGTGGTTCAACAACCACTGCCAGCTGTGCGATGAACTGGCGTTTCATTCAGGGCATGCTCACATCTACACAATGTGTTCTCTGGGACAGGCACTGGAGCATCCAAACCCAGACCAGAAAATGTGGGGTTAAAACTTGGTGGGTTGGAATCACCCTCTAAATGATATAACCTATGTGTAGAGCTCTTTCCCTCTACATCTCAACTTATGTCATGTGGATAAGAAACTTAGAAACTTTAAATTGTTTCCACCCTGTGAATATAGATTAACTTTAGCTTTATATTATTAGGCAGACATTGTTATGCATAGCGAGTAATTATCTGTTGCTCTGACCCATGGTGGAGGCTGAAGCAAATGGATAATTGCAATAACATCAGACCTGTGCCTGGCCTTAGCAGATCAAAGAGCAGCACAAACTTCCATCCCTACCACACCACGCTGCTTGCTTTCAGTATAAAGCTGAGATTAATAGGTCTAAGACTGCAAGGACAGCAGATCCTGTGGCTAAGTGCACTGTCTGAAGATGGACGCTTATTTGACATCTAGTATTTTCTTTACCCCACCCATCACAGGAAGACTTGAATCAAATGTGTAGGCCGGCTGGAAAATATTCATCTACAAGACGGAAGGCAATTTTACTTCAGCAGCCAGGCTACACGTCCACTGTATGAGCGATCACCTGTCACTCACTGAAATTGGTAAATAGCTGGAGCATTTGTGTTATGTTGCTTTTTACTTATAATCACATTGCACATACTTAGAATGGAATTAGAAAATAAGGCGGGCCGTAAGTACAGCATTGACATTTATCAGTAAGTTTGTCACCTGGAGATACTGTCAGAAATGTTGAGCTTTGAGTTTAATAGTACACCAATACCAGCTGCCACCCCAGACATGGCAGATCACTTGAAAAAAGCACAAATTACAGTATGAAAAGCAAAATGTTGGGTGAGACCATGTCTGAAATTGATTAGTATGGTGCAATCCACTGTATCCACTACAGAGTTTACAACAGAGTGCATATGATGTATAGTGGAGAAATGTTTCTTTGAACACACCACTGTTTCATTTGAAGTCTCTATTGCTACAAATAATTGTTCTGGTCCTCTGGGTTTTTTTTGGTTGTTTTGGGATTTTTTTTTTAGGAAACATTTTTTTCTCCATGCAATGAGTATCAGAGATGATTTTTCAGCCAGGGCATTCCACTTTCTTATTTCACACTAGAGTGATGGCAAAAACTACTCTTTGCCTTGAGGTGCTTGACATCTCATTAAAGATTAAGGTTAAAGCTGGCCTATTTGCAGAAGGTTATTCTCAGGCTCTATTTCACATCAAATGTGAGGAGACTTTATTAGGATGCAGTGTCTGTTTTCTCTCAGCGATATTCCTTTTAAATCTGAGAGTCATGGATCCACCACAGACATATAGCATATTGATAATCGTGAGTAATACAACCTTTTGGGGAAATAATTCTCTGTTGGTTTTTTTAAACATTTTATCTCCTGAATCTATCATTTCTTTTATGCATAGTTGCAGTTAGGTATAAGACTGAGAATTATTGTGTACTAAATATAATTATTACATGCCAGTGGTTGTCAAATTCAACCCCAGTGTTCTCATGGTCTTTGGAGCATGTCATGCTATACAACTCAGAAAGGAATTGATCATTTTAAACTAACTAATGTTTCCTAAACAAGGCAATGTAAAGATCTAAAATCACCACGCTTCCTGCCGAGTACTGGCTAGACTGTTGTAAATCCTACTGCCATTGGACTCTGAAGTAGTGCAAATACATCCCATGGAGTGATAAATCATGCTTGACTGACTTCCAGTCTGAATGATGAGTCTGGAGTTGGTAGGTACACTACCTACTTCAAATTGCATAATACCAGCTAAAAGCATATTGTAAGGTGAAATAAAGGTCTGAGGCTCTTTTTTATTTCTGCTAAGCCTGTAGGTCATAGTATAACATGCCATACTGTTGTGGGCTTTCAATTGAATTTTGAGGCTAAAAATGTCAGAACTGATTCTTCAGCATGATAACACCTTTAAGGCAAAGCTTGCAATGAAAGAACCTACTTGGTCTGTGTCAGATATGTTACTACAAAGTTACTAATCGTTATCTGTACACACGTTACTAATGATTCAGGTGAAGTTAATTTTGCCCAGAAGAATGTCTAGTGACATGATGTAATAATTAATTTATTCAGATACATTTATCATATATTTTTCATTATGGCAGGTATGCAGATACATTTATAAAAACAATTTATATAAAATTGACAAAAACACAAATAAGAGGGTTAGGTTGATGCATTCTGGGATTCCTCATCTTGTATCTGATGGGAAATAATTATTTGTTAACCATGTAAAAATAGACCACATACTCAAAACTTTGTAGAGTCCTGAATATTACATCCAAAAGGTTTTCACATGTGATTACTCATTTTACTGGCTATCCATAGAATAGCCATAACATAGGTAGTCTTAAGTTGCATTCTTAAGTTGCCATGTTAAGTAAAGTTGACTAATACAAAGACATTTTACATAATAACACATCTTGTTATTTTATGTTTGTAAATTGTAAATATTGTAAACAAACTGTAAGACGTACTTGAGCTGAGTTACTGAAGTTTGGGAAACCAGTCATGTTCCTGATTCCCAATTTACTTTGAGAGGTTAATCAATCATCGTAAGGTAAACTGTACTTCAGTGTGGAACCACCGAAAAAGCTCATTGTCCAGTGAACGCCAAGATGTCGCTGTGCAAAATGCATGCACCCACATTCTATTCACTGCCAGTGAAGCTTGTGTGTCTGGGCATGGCCAAAATTAAGCTTCGGCTTTGAAAGCCAGTTTTTCCATCAGCATTAATCTTTTTAATGCACACACCTTTGTTCCAACGAGTGTCTAGTAGATCTGTGTCTGGAGCTTCAGCAGATTATGGAAGGTGTGCTGCGCTGTTCACCTGGAAGGAGTTGGAGTTTAATAAATGAACAGTTTGATACTTCAGTATTCATTTGATTAGCTAAAATATTGCATTGCACCAAGATTAATTAATAGTTTGGTAGACATTTCATTGAAACTTAAGGGAAGCTGAGCTTCCCATGTAGTCTGTGTTATAAGGTTTGAAGTCTTTTCACTACATTTTGGAACATGACTGTGAGGTCAGACACTGACGTTAACAATACACCCATACTTACAGATGGTACTCCAATTGATCTCGAAGGTGACAGTGTTAAGAAAAGGGCTCTCTGTAATCCAGCCAAGTTCCCCATCAAAGTTTGTATCACTTTTCTTTTGTGCTGTAGGAGTGCAGGGCAAGAACACTGACAGAGACAAATTACAAGGGGTGTCTACATACTTTTTCCATCCAGTGTATTTTCCTAAATTATATTTAGAGTATCAAAACCTGTTGAGCCTTTCATCAATGTCCTTTACCCTTAAAATTGTTTGAACTGTACAGTTGTGCTTGCCTGCCACTTTATAAGATACATCCTGCTAGTACTGGGTTGCACCCCGTTGCCTTCAGAACTGCCGTAATTCTTCATGGCATAGATTCAGCAAAGATGCTCATTCCTCAGAGGTTTTGGTCCATATTTTCATGATATCATCACACAGTTGCCGCAAATTTGTTGGCTGCACATCCATGATTCGAATCCCCAGTTCCACCACATCCCAAAGGAGCTCTATTGAATTGGGATCAGGTGAATATGTAGGCCATTTGAATACAGTGAATTCATTGTCATGTTCAAGAAACCATTTTGAGATGATTTGACCTTTTTGACATGGTGAGTAAAAGATGGTTACATGGATGGACATGGTCAGCAACAATACTCAGGTAGGCTGTGTCATTTAATTGGTATTAAGTGTGCCAAGAAAATATCCCCCATGTCATTACACCACCTGAACTGTTGATACAAAGCAAAACTGTATATATCACAATTAGGTGTGAGTGGGCCCCCTATTGTATTAAAAAAACAGGAATCTATTAAAGTCTGACATTCACAACACATTTGTGGAAGTGTATCATGGCACAAACAAAGGAAATAACTGAAAACTTCAGAAAATGAGTTCTTGTTGCTCATCAGGCTGGAAAAGGTTACAGAACCATCTTTAAAGAGTTTGGACTCCAACAATCCACAGACAGATAGATTGTGTACAAATAGAGGAAATTCATGTCCTCTGTTACCCTCTCCAGGAGTGGTCAACCAAAAAAAGATCACTCCATGAGCAAGGTGTGTTATAGTGTGCAAGGACGCAAAGGAACCCAAGGTAATTCTAAGCAGCTAAAGGAATCTCTCACATTGGACTCAATTTTCATGAGTCCACCATCAGGATAACACTGAACAAAATTATGTGCATGGCGAGGCTGCAAAGAGAAAGTCACTTCTCTCCAAAAAGACCATTGCTGACCATCTGCAGTTTGCTAAAGAACATGTGGACAAGACTATTGGAAAAAACGTTTTGTGGATAGCTCTTTGGTTTAACACTGCATTTAAGCATGAGAACCTTCTGTGAAACCTATTTGTAAAACATGGTGGTGGTAGTGTCATGGTTTGGCCTGTTTTGCTGCATCTGGGCCAGACCAGCTTGCCATCATTGGTGGAACACTGAATTGTGAGCAAAACGTCTAAAGGAAAACATCTGTCCATGAACTGAATCTCAAGAGTAAGTTGGTCATGCAGCAAGACAGTGACCCCAAGCACAGAAGTCACTCTGAAAATGGATAAAGCAGAATAAAATCAATGTTTTGAAATGACCAAGTCAAAGTCTTGGCCTTAGCATTGTTGCAGGACCTGAAGTGAGCAGTTCATGTGAGGAAACCCAACAATGCCCCAAAGTTGAAGCTGTTCTGTACAGTGGAACAGAGTAAAATCCCCTCAAGCTGATGTGCAAGACTTATTATTAACAGTACTGGAAATATTTAGTTGCGGTTATTATTGCACAAGTGGCTCATTTTCCATATCAAATAAATGACCAAGTAGAATATGTTTGTCTGATTTGTTTATCTATATCTACTTTTAGGACTTGTGTGATAATCTAATGATGTTTTAAGTCAAATTTATGCAAAAGTACAGAACATTCTAAAGGGTTCTCCATGTTGTTAGCACTACTGTACCTGCAGTTCTGTAACATCATTCTGGAGAATGGTATCTACTAAATGCTCTAAATGTAAAGATGCTGCGAAATATCTAAACAACCTAACTTGATTAAAGCAGGAACAACTATCATGCTGCAAGATCTGGCTTTTACACAAACCACACTGTTTGTCATTTTATTTCTATTCCACCCTTTCCCGTTGATCATTTTAGTCCATATTGGCCGTGGTTTAAAAAAATAACAAAATATTCACAGCCGTCAGTCATGTTCCTGCTTGTAATTTATTATTCACATCATCACATCAGTACATTTTTCATAACTCTCCTCACTTCTGTAAATCTAGCCAGCCACACGCAAAAGCTCTTGCCAAGAAAAGGGTTTATTTGAATTAAAGCACCTGTGGTGTATGGGACTTGAAATGGAAAAGCATCGTTAAATTTGAATGCATTGTAGTTGCTTCAGCATCTTGTGAGGCTTTGTAGCTGCAGTATACGATTCTGACCTTTTTTTTTACAGCACCAATTTCTGTCCAGCTGTTTTTTTCCAGTTGGGATGGAACTGCACTGCACTCGGAAAGGCTACATTCACACAAGGTCCTCTTCATGCCAGGCGTTGTCTTGCTGTGATGCCAATGGTAAGACCTCTGTGTTGTCTCTGTGCTTCTCTATCAGGCAAAAAGCGACCGTTAAAACATAACTATGAATCTTATCCAGTCAGACAGGTCCTCCTGTACGAGAGCTTAAACACAATGGCCCTCATTCATGAAACATGAGCAGAACGAATTTGTGTGTAAAACGTTCGTAAATTCCAGATTCATGAAAATATTCGTAGTCCCAAAATTTTTGTAGGTACGACAAAAATCTACACGTGGTCCTCAGCATTGGTAAACTGTTCATAACGTCTGAAAGATGCCAAAAGTGTCATTAGACATGACTGCACTTGAATTAAAGTACTGACAAAATAATAAGTATTATTAATATTACAATTCTATAATACATAAAAAAAAGTAAACGAAATTACACATAACAAGCACTTTGTTTAATAATATAGATTGTTACTCAGAAAAACTTCCAATAAACCTAAACGCTCAGCTCTCGCCAGCACTCATGTGAGACACTCCTGACTTTAAGATAATTAAAATTTTAAATACAGCTATTCATACCAAATATATATTCATTTTCATGATACGATGTTTGTCATATTAAATACCATTTTTACTTTCATTGTGCAGCAAATCCTATGATTTACCTAACATTATACACTACTCATACAGCGGTGCTTGAAAGTTTGTGAACGCTTTAGAATTTTCTATATTTCTGCATAAATATGATCTAAAACATCATCAGATTTTCACACAACTCCTAAAAGCATAAAAAGAGAACCCAGTTTAACAAATTAGACAAAAATTTTATACTTGGTCATTTATTTATTCAGGAAAATTATCCAATATTAGTGAGTGGCAAAAGTATGTGACCCTTTGCTTTCAATATCTGGTATGATCCCCCTGTGCAGCAATAACTGCAACTATATGTTTCCTGTAACTGTCGATCAGTCCTGCACATTTTAGCCCATTCCTCCGTACAGAACAGCTTCAACTCTGGGATGTTGGTGGGTTCCCTCACATTAGCTGCTCGCTTCAGGTCCTTCCACAACATTTTAATTGGATTAAGGTCAGGACTTTGTCTTGGCCATTCCAAAACATTAACTTTATTCTTCTTTAACCATTCTTTGGTAGAATGACTTGTGTGCTTAGAGTCGGCCTTTTGCTGCATGACCCACCTTCTCTTGAGATTCAGTTCATGGACAAATGTCCTGACATTTTCCTTTAGAATTCTCTGATATAATTCAGAATTCATTGTTACATCAATGATGGCAAGCCGTCCTTCAGTTGCTTAGAAGTTACTCTGGGGTCCATTGTGACCTCGCCAACTATTACACGCCTTGCTCTTGGAGTGATCTTTGTCGGTCGACCACTCTTGGGGAGGGTAACAATGGTCTTGAATTTCTTCCATTTCCACACAATCTGTCTGACTGTGGATTGGTGGAGTCCAAACTCTTTAGAAATGGTTTTATAACCTTTTCCAGCCTGATGAGCATCAGCAACTCTTTTCTGAGGAAATTATAGAAATATAGAAAATTCTAAAGGGTTCACAAACTTTCAAGCACCACTGTATGTATATGTATATATATATATATATATATATATATATATATATATATATATATATATATATTTTCAAGACATTCGTGGTTCATTTATAATCATAAGGGAATATTTATCTATTTGTTTTATTTATCATCTAAGGCAAGTTTACTTAAAAAGATTAGTGGTGCACAACCTCCTTCAATCCTCCAATCCTCCTTCATCCTAATGAACAAATGGACAGATGTTGACTATTACCATAAGGCAGCATTCAGTGAAATATGATTGTGTCATTTTCACCAGGGACAAAGAACACTTGTCTTATCTGTGTACTGAATGGTCGTTGATACACAGTTTAAAAAAGTTGTCATATGTAAAAAAAAAAAGACTCTTGGGAAGATAAAAATGGTTCTTTTTAAAATTGTCATTTGGAGTCCAATAAAATGTGCCTTATAAACGGAAATAGTCCTATAGAGGTTGTCTGTAAGGAATTCATTATAGCTGAAAGAGGCATTGTAGTTTGTCCTTCGGGTACTTATTGACACACATTGATGTCACTGTTTTCTCTGTACGTAGACATATAAATGAAAGGTGCTTTGGGGACAGTATAGGGTATAAAAAAGTCAATTGTGGAAAAGATGGTGCATCAAAGAGGCATCACCATGAAGCATAAACTGCTGTTATGACAGTGGGGGTAATGTGGGATAGTATGGCATACAAGAAATATTTCAGTGACCATAGTTTAATAATAATAGAAGAGAAATAAAGAGTGATAGGGAATAGTTTACAGTTGATAAGATGGCACAGGTGAGGTGACAATGGCAGGAAAAGACAGGTACACAGGAGATGCTCTTAATCAGATAGTAGCAGATGCCAGAGGGCAGAGATGGGGTCTTGAGTCTCTGATTTACATACTCACAACTCATACTTGAGACTCTATATGAAGTGACCTATGCCAGTTAAGCATTTCACATTACATTAATGTTGAAATTGAATCTGTTTTGTTGCTATCAAGTGAGTAATCTTCTTAAATTGATCTGAAAGTGGAGAAGTGACACAACATCTCTCTTCTCTTGCCAACAAGCACACAGAACAAAATGTTACATGAAAACAGTGTTTAAAGCAATGGGGAAAAACAATTGGCTGGCTAACATATATAATTTACATTGAGTTGTCTGGCAGATAAACTGATCCAGAGAAACTTACAAATAGTTGAAATTGCCATGATGCAAGTACTCAATAATCTATAAATCATTTCCTGTTAAACTATAAACTAATGCTGCCCAACATTACATACTAAGAACTCAAAAGATACAGTTGACGATAATATATACAAAGAGCAGACAGAAGTACACTAAAATTACACAGGAAAGAAGCATTATCCTAGGTATTATATAAAGAGGTGAGTCTTCAAACTTCTGCGGAAGGAAAATAGACGCTGGCCCGCTCTGACTGGGTGTGGGAAGCTCATCCCACCAATGAGGAGCCAGGACACTGAATCACCAATATATGGCCTTGAAGTCATGGTTCCATCTCAGAGAACTGAACCTGACACCTGAGTACTGCATGCAGGTGTGTAGTCCTGAACAATGAATATACAACCCCAACTTCATTTCATTTGTTAATAAACATCCATTCCTGCATTTCAAGCTCTCAACACAATCCAAAAAAAAAGTTGACAGGGGCAGTTTAGGTCTAGTAATGAGGTAAAAAACTAAATAATGATGTGATTCACAAACAGGTGATGTCAACAGGTGATTGTAATCATGATTTGTTACAAAAGCAGCATCCACAAAAGGCTAAGTTTTTGAGGAGCAAAGGTGGGCAGAGGATCTCCAGTTTGTCAACAAATGTGTGAGAAAATGATTGTAATATTTAAAGACAATGTTCCTCAGAAAAAGACTGGAAGGGATTTACATATTTCAGTTATAACGTTTTCTGATTAGTTTGTTTTGCATTTTCTTGTTAAAAAAATGCATGGACGGTCCTGTGAAAGGTCACCTTGAAGGCAGCAGTTGCTGATAAGAAAAGTTCTGGAATACTGATTGGTCTGACCACAATACAAATTTCCACTGTGTGATGGTCCATCCCAGAGAAGCTGATGCCGTTTCAGGAAAAGGTTAACATAAGGCTTGTTTTTCTGCACAGTAACATTTTAAGTGACATTTGTGAATGTATTGTAGTGCTTGACAAAGGTTTCATAAAATAATCCCTTGCCCATGTGGTTCTATCAGCTACTGATAAATGACGGTTCTTGATTCAGTGCCGTCTGAGGGATCGAAGATCACAGGTGTTCAGTTTAGGCTTGCACATTTGGCCTTTAATGATATTATGCACTGTAGAGAGAGAAATATATAAATCCCTTCCAACCTTTCTTGAAGAACATTGTTTTAAAACATTTCAATAATTTTCTCACACATTTGTTGATAAACTGGAGATCCTCTGCCCCTCTTTACTCCTCAAAGACTCAGTCTTTCGTGGATACTGATTTTGTACCAAATCATGATTATATACACACCTGCTGACCTCACCTTTTTGAAATCACATCATTATTTACTTTTTTCACCTCATTACTAGACCTAACTTGCCCCGTCCCAACTTTTTTTGGAATGTGTTGGAGGCCTGAAACGGATGCTTATTAAGAAATTAAATGAAGAAAGTGACCAGAAAAACAAAAACAAACAAAAAAAACCATTAAATATCTTGGGTTCATACTGTCTTTAATGAAATTAGTTTTTCTGAAATTATTTTATGCCCCATTTTAACATGAGAAATACATTTTTATTCTATAATATATTATAAATAAGCATGCAAATGTCAAACTGTCAAAATGTCAAACTGTTCCTGGACTGTTCAGGTAACCAAGGAAACTTGCTTTTATACAGTACATGTAATTTGTAACTGTCAAGCCACTTTTTTAATGACCCGAAATGCACAGTGGAGTCTTGAAAATAAGAGGTGTCGATTTGAATGCACTTGAGATCTGCATCAGAATTTGTTTCTTTGCTTTATCTGAGACACTTTGTAGAATTTTTGTCGTCCAAAAGCTTTGATATATGGTCGTAATTTGTTATTCATGGGTGTGGATTATGGTAATTGTATGCTAATTATGAAGGAACATGCGTCCATTTTGTGAACGATTGCTATTCATTAACATACAGTGGTGCTTGAAAGTTTGTGAACCCTTTAGAATTTTCTGTATTTCTGCATAAATATGACCTAAAACATCATCAGATTTTCACACAAGTCCTAAAAGTAGATAAAGAGAACCCAATTAAACAAATGAGACAAAAATATTATACTTGGTCATTTATTTGTTGAGGAAAATTATCCAATATTACATATTAGTGAGTGGCAAAAGTATGTGAACCTTTGCTTTCAGTATCTGGTGTGACACCCCTGTGCAGCAATAACTGCAACTAAACGTTTCCTGTAACTGTTGATCAGTCCTGCACATCGGCTTGGAGGAATTTTAGCCCATTCCTCCGAACAGAACAGCTTCAACTCTGGGATGTTGGTGGGTTTCCTCACATTAACTGATCGCTTCAGGTCCATCCATAACATTTCGATTGGATTAAGGTCAGGACTTTGACTTGGCCATTTCAAAACATTACCGTTATTCTTCTTTAACCATTCTTTGGTAGAACGACTTGTGTGCTTAGGG
Source organism: Ancistrus triradiatus (assembly GCA_025084515.1). Classification (NCBI taxonomy): domain Eukaryota; kingdom Metazoa; phylum Chordata; class Actinopteri; order Siluriformes; family Loricariidae; genus Ancistrus; species Ancistrus triradiatus. Next base: position 50,840 of record JAJAGP010002025.1, read on the forward strand.
TCGTTGTCTTGCTGCATGACCCACCTTCTCTTGAGATTCAGTTCATGGACAGATGTACTTTCCATTAGAATTCTCTGATCTTAATTCAGAATTCATTGTTCCATCAATGATGGCAAGCCGTCCTGGAACAGATGCAGCAAAACAGGCCCAAACCATGATACTACCATCACTATGTTTCACAGATGGGATAAGGTTCTTATGCTGGAATGCAGTGTTTTACTTTCTCCAAACATAACACTTTTCTTTAAAAAAAAAAAAAAAAATTCTATTTTGGTCTCATCCATCCATAAGACATTCTTCCAATAGCCTTCTGGCTTGTCCACATGATCTTTAGCAAACTGCAGATGAGCAGCAATGTTCTTCTTGGAGAGCAGTGGCTTTCTCCTTGCGACCCTGCCATGCACAGCATTATTGTTCAGAGTTCTTCTGATGGTGGACTCATGAACATTAACATTTTCCAATGTGAGTGAGGCCTTCAGTTGCTTAGAAGTTACCCTGGGGTCCATTGTGACCTCGCCAACTGTTACAAGCCTTGCTCTTAGAGTGATCTTTGTTGGTCAGCCACTCCTGGGGAGGGTAACAATGGCCTTGAATTTCCTCCATTTGCACACAATCTGTCTGACTGTGGATTGGTGGAGTCCAAACTATTTAGAGATGGTTTTGTAACCTTTTCCAGCCTGATGAGCATCAACAACTCTTTTCTGAGGTCCTCAGAAATCTCCTTTGTTCGTGCCATGATACACTTCCACAAACGTGTTGTTAAGAGCAGACTTTGATAGATCTCTGTTCTTTAAATAAAACAGGGTGCCCACTGACACCTGATTGTCATCCCATTGACTGAAAACACCTGACTCTAATTTCACCTTCAAATTAACTGCTAATCCTAGAGGTTCACATACTTTTGCTACTCAATAATATGTAATATTGGATCATTTTTCTCATTAAATAAATGGCCAAGTATAATATTTTTGTCTCATTTGTTTAACTGGGTTCTCTTTATCTACTTTTAGGACTTGTGTGAAAATCTGATGATGTTTTAGGTCATATTTATGAAGAAATATAGAAAATTCTAAAGGGTTCACAAACATTCAAGCACCACTGTATGCATAATCTAATAATAAGTCTGGTGTTTACACAGCGTTCGTGAATCTGGTGGAGAGTTTTCAGGAAGTTCCATTTTTCGTGTAATTTACTCGCAGTTTGCCCGCATTTTTATGAAAATTTCATGAATAAGGCCCTCTCTGTCTCTCCAGCCAAGATGATCTTAAGAATGTCTTTGGGAAATTGGGACATGAGCAGTTTTGCAGTCAGAAAAGAATATATTCTTCAGAGGTTATGCAGAAGTACTCTGCAAGATCTGGTGGTTGTTTATAATGTGGTCAGAAAAAAGAAAAAAACTTAGGTTGTTGTCCAAAATCATACCAAAATTCATTGCTGGATGGCTAGTGAGGCTGCCTATGTTTATGAGAGGTTCAGTGTCAGGGAGATCTTTGCAGGAAGTTAGATCAGTTCAGTTTTGTTAGTGTTCAGATTATTCAGGTCAAGATGTATGCTAGTTATAACGATAGCTATTGAACCTAGACCAGGCTTTATGAGCTTGCAACTCACATTCGTTGTACTAAACCTTCGGCTTGATTAGTAATTATGAAAGCTGGCTATAAACTGCATGCATGAAAAGTCATTTCAAGTTGCTTTCCTTAAACACTGCATTTATTTAGAGTAATGCTTCAATTCTGTCCTTCAGACAAAGATTTTCGCAAAGCAAGTTGTGTTAATGAAGCAAAATTGAACCTGAGAGTTTTAGTATGGGGTTACTTTTGTACAAAGAAATATCAGTAGCTAATAACAAGACTAAGCTAAAATTCTCTACTGAAGACCCAACACTCGAGTCAGACTGGCACATTCTTGCACACCCAAGACTGGACTCACACACTAAAGACTTGAGACTTTACTCGAACTTGACTGCTAGAGCATAGCACAGCCTTATCATTTCCATAATTTTACATTATGCTTGTTAACAAAAAGACTACATGTGAAAACATCACATAGTTGTATAGTTGAATAGACTGAATGTTATAGTGTTTTGCTACAAATACTACAGACAGTGTGTGTAGTATACAAAAGAATGCCAGACAGTAGTCAAGTTATCTGTTATGATGTGTTAGGTCAACATGACCATTGGTTTTCTGCTAACCAAATGGCAACAAAACCAAATGTGTGTGTGTGTGTGTGTGTGTGTGTGTGTGTGTGTGTGTGTGTGCGCGCGTGCGCGCGCGCGCCGGAGGCCAGAGGCTCAAGACTTCACTCAGACTCACACATTAGAGCTCTGAAATTCGACTTGGACACACTACATGCTCGATACTAGACACTGCATACTGAGCCACTTTGAGTCATGAACATCTCTGCCACAGACCACATGTATACTAAGTGGCTCAGTTTTAAAGTTTTTGAACTCTGTTTCCCTAGTCAGGGCTATGTTTTGGATGACAGTGACCTGATGAGAATGCATGTGACCTTTTCTGAGATGAAGAGCAGAACGCCACTCTGTGACATTTTAAGGGAGCTGAATTTGGCTTTCTCTGAAGGAGGTTAGTATCATTCTCTAGATTTACAGTGCATGACAATCCTCCTCCTAACAGCAGAAATCCCCCACACACACCAGCACAAAAACCCTCAGGTCTTTTCTTTAACACATATCTTGATGTACATTGTGGTACATGGTAATATTAATGTACAGGCAATCTGGATGAACAGTATAAACATTCAAAGTGAAAAAAGCAAACATGGGGTTATGCAAACAACCATAAAGCACAGAAAAGGATGCTCAAAGATAATCTGAGGGACAGTGATGCCTTCAAAATGAGTTTCCTTTTCATGCACACTCCCAATAAAAGATAACTGAGAAATCTCAGATGCCTCCACGCTCTCAATTATAAACAGCTATCACAAAGCTTCTCTGTGGTAAATGAAAGCTAGTGAAGCATGCAGAGTGCTTAATTGTTACAATGTTGAAAGTCACAGTTAATTAAAGGTCACCTATGCTGCTCGGAATGGGTTCAGAATGGTGATGAATGGATGTAAATGGATCTAGGACAGGTCATGAGACAAAGCGGCTCTTTGGCTCTTCCTGTATATGTCACTAGTGCGCTAAGGACATGGGGTTTAGAGTGGGCTAAATAATTTATGGAAAGTCTTAAATAAATAACCCATATTATTTAATTAGCTTGTGAAACAACAGAATTCAGTTGTGCCGCTTTAACCAGGTATGTGCTGGCTCACCCATAGATGATGTGAGCCTCAACCACCACAAATCTAGCAAACAAAAACAAAAAAACATGCATACATTTATATATACACACACAGCATAACATCCAGAGCACTGATGCTCATCAGGACCAAACTGAATGCAAGGTTCACAAACTATCATGTTTGTTTTGACATGTTTGTTAGAACCCTTTGACATTACAGGTACGCAGCGTTTAATGACCATCAGATCATCGTCCGTTCACTTCACCTACCGAGGTATTATCAATTATAATCAATTATAATAGGAAATAAAAATCTGTCTTTTGACTCCAGACAGTGTGGCTGTAAATAGCTGGTCACCTCAACAGCCAGTCAATGCTGTGGATCCACAAGCAGTGGCAGGAGTTTAAGAACAGTGTTTCACTGAGGAGGGCAAACCTGTTGGACACGTGAACAGGTAAAGAGTGGTGCTCTCGTGGACTAGCCTTACGACTAAGTCGCCGAACCGTCACCCACTTGCCCTGCTGCGAGGACTCTGCCGGGGCTCTAACTTCACCTGTTGGCATCCAGATCTGCTAAAGCTATAGAAGCTGAGCTTATCCTTCTCTAATGATCTGGATGCCGCGCCTCTAAAAACTACAATCTAACTTCTCCTCCGTCAGACTGGCTACAAAAAAGCCTACACCTATCACACGTAGTAAAATTTAACACTAATGACGGAGGAAGAATAGCTAAACATGCCACAACTCGACAATAGGGGAACAATGCCACAGCAGAAGCCATGTTAGTACAAAATTAATTAAAAAGGTACTTAGCTTTCGGGTGGTGTTGGGTGGGGTGGCCGAAGTGAAGATCTGGTTCGACAGGCACAGGCCGATGGTTCCAATGCAATGCTCGATTTAAAGCGTTAAATACAAAGTTTAAGTTAACACAAAAATGTCACTTAAAAAAAACTTTTTTAAAAAACAAAAAAAACTAAGAACACATCAGAAAGGGAGAAGAAGGTGGGGGAAAAAAAAAGACTGTAAAAAACGTTAATACAAGTTTAATTAACACAAATGTCACTAAAAAAACTAAACTCAGAAAGAAGGTGGGAAAAGACTGTAAAAAGTTATAAAAACCACCTACTACTCTACTGCGAAAAAAAACGTGATTGAACCATGGCATCAGTGATTGTTAATAGACACTGTGCTCTTAATCAAATAACTAATTAACATTTTTCTGTTTTCTCTCCGAGCTGTGTTCCGGCAGTTCACCAGCCCCCACACATGATGTTCATCTGCTGTAGCTCCAGTCAAGCTGCTTCCGTCATCAGCTCCAGCCCCACCATTACCCGGGCCACTTAAATGCCGATGTGCATACTTCACATTTTATTCGAACTTCGACTTTGACTCCATGACTTTAGTTTTCGTTCTTAGATTTATCATCTACGGCCGCCCAAGGAGGTTGGGTCCCTTTTTGAGTCTTGGTCCTCCTAAGGTTTCTTCCTCGGGGAGTTTTTCCTTGCCACTGTCGCCCTAGGCTTGCTCTATTTGGGATTGGACGTAGTTATTAGGAGATAATCTAAACTTGTAAAGTTGCTTTGAGACAATGCTCTATTGTAAAAAGCGGTAAATAAATAGATCTGACTTGACTTGACTTGAACAGTGGACCGTCATTCGTGTGTCTGTAAGTAACTACCTTACCGGTCATACGCTTGCTTGCTCGTTCTCATCTTCTGGGTTGTTCATAATAGTGTCTATCAATGCATTTTTGAGTTCCGTCACACAAGTCTTTTGAGTTCCGTCATCCTCTATAATTATTGTGAATTTCCATAAATTAAAAATGATGTGGCTTTAGGGATGTTGTGTAGATGGTAGTGTTCCACTTGTGTTTTCAGCTGACTCGTTTATTTTCACAGAACGTAATGTGCTATACGGTGCATGCCTGTAGTATCATAATAAAGCTACAATTGACGGAGCACATGTGCTGAACGACTGAACCTTAAAGCTATAGCAAATATTAGATCACAGTTTGAAGCCTATTTCAATAAAACAGCTAATTGTGGTTAATACTGAAGACTAATGCATTAATGAAATAAGAAGAAGAACAAATTAACAAAAATAAAAAGCAGACCCTGAGGTTTCACTAAAGCTCATGTTAACTGATAAGGCATGTCTGACCTAGGCAAAGGAGTCTAGTGACTAGATAAGCTATCATAACCAAAACGGATCTGATTGTAATCACATACTGCAGGCAAAGATCTCACCCTGACAAGACATGTTAATCCCCTAAGTCAAACAATGCATCTCAAACGCTAAGCAGTTTGTTGTATGGGTTTATAGTATTCAGCGATCTTTTCTGCCCAACATGTGAGTAACATTCTCCTCAAGCTGAACTGTAGTGTCAGATAAGGTTTCATACCATAGCTGATCTCCCGACTGCTCCTAATTTCCTGTTACCATGCCTCAAGCAGTAGACTGCACAACAGAAGTACTGCAGAACCATTAACCAAGGGGCATCTTTGTCAATGCCCTTTACCCCCTGTGAATTCCACCCTTACTTACAGGAATCATTAAAAGTTTTCTTTGAGCTTGAGGGAACTACAGCTGCTAGCTGTGTCCTCATAAGTATTCTGCTGCTCTTCTGGGTAAAATGCTCTCCTCTTTTTGTGCATGCTAAAATGGATGTCACCATGGCTGAGAGCTGCAGCGCATCATCAATGGCTGTGTGGAAAGCAGGAGGAGCCTTCTTGCCTGCCTGTGGTGCCCCCTATGCCTGGTTAATGGTTTACAGAAAACATCTCTTTAAGGCAGAGCGTGGCTGAGCCATTCTTGCCCGTTTACTTTGATCTCACAAGAAATGAGACTTAAGCCTTGCATACCCCAGAGGAATTTCAAAATCCAAGCTTTGGAGAGCATTGCACATTTAATGACACCGCCTCAATCCATGTATTTCACACTCTATCAGATGTGTGGAAGGGTAATCACAGGGGATCATACATATATAACCCCAAATTAGAAAAAGTTGAGACAGTATGGAAATGCATATATAAAAAAAACAGTGTTTCTTATATTTCCTTTGACTTTTATATCATTGCAGACAGTAGGAACCCAAGGTATTTCATGTTTTATCTGGTCAACTTAATTAAATTTGTTAATAAACATCCATTCCTGCATTTCAGGCCTGCAACACAATCCAAAAAAAGTTGGGATGGGGAGATTTAGAGCTAGCATTAAATAATAAAAAAAACAGGTAATGCCAACAGGTGATAATAATCATAATTTGACAAGCAGCATCCACGAAAGGCTGGGTCTCTCATGAGCAAAGATGGCCAGAAGATCTCCAGTTTATCAACAAATGCATGAGAAAACTATTGAAATGTTTAAAAACAATGTATCTCAAAGAAGGTTTGGAAAGGATATTTATCCCTCTAAAATGCATAATATCATCAAACAATTCAAGGAATTGGAAGGAATTTCAGTGCATAAACTCCAAGGCCAAGCTTAAGCTGAATGCCTGTGATCTCCAATCCCTCATCGCCATTCATCAATAGCTGATACAACCACATTACTTTGGATGGAACTTTGTCAAGCACTACAATACGGAGTTACATTCACAAATGCCACTTAAACCTTTACTGTGCAGAAGCTGCATCGACTTCTCTGGGCTTGGAGGCATCTAGGGTGGACCATCACACAGTGGAAACCTGTATGGTGTTCAATACAAGTGAAATTTCCCAGGTTCATACTGTCTGCAATGCATTTTACATACTGTCCCAGCTTTTTCTGATTTGGGGTTGTAGATCATGGCGTGCACCACATGCATATAATAGAGGACGTTGCAGAAGGTAATATGATGGACACATACAATGCAAAATTATTGTTAAATGACAACCATAAAGAAAATACAAACTAATAGTAAAAAACATTCATTGAGACATTCATTGAGAAAATCGTGCGTTTGCCACATACCATTCCACCCATCATTCCACCTTTCATGACAATACTAAAAACAGTACTTATATATCAACTAATCTAACAATATTGGACACAAAAAATGAATTATGTTTCAAAACTATAATAAGGTTAGTACAGTAACATTGGTACAGGTGTGTATACAGTACAGTCATTTGTAAAGAAAGACAAAAAGTTTGAAAAATACTAGTCTGGAGGATGGTTGCCGAGACAAGTACCTCACAACCTGACCATTCTACAAAGAGATTTAGGAATGAGCACTTGTCAGGCCTGGAATCAGGGGGTTGTTTTGTCAGGAAACAACCTACCCACCAATCTTCAGGCACCACTAAACATTTATAATGTAGACTAATAATGTATATTTCATTACTGCTATTAAATACTAGTGTTTTGTTTAAATTATGAATAGCCAGTAAAATGTACTCATAAAATAAAATTTTAAAACAAACTTTAGAATGACTTGGGTCTGGCACTGCCTGATGCTTGTTAGACTTCTCAAAGAGATTCAGGGAGGTTGCTGTGGTCAGAAGGTTCACAACATTGACATCACATTCAACTTTATTGAGGTAAGTTAAACAGCAAATTATGGAATACACGCAAGCTAGCTAATAACCCAACCCATTAGCCATAAGATTCTGCACATACCTGTTTTAAAAAAGTAGTCTAAAATTACTGGCTTCTTCTTTTTTTTTTTTCTCCGCCACATAATTATGCTGCCCCCCATAGGTTTTGGATGGCCCACTCATTATTTAGTTCTGGCACTGAGCCTGGTACTTGGGAAAGGTGCAATTTCTTTAAAAGTATAGCTACTGTGTCCATAATATTTGAAAAAAGCTGAAATTAAAATGCTGGACTCAGTGCTGGTCTCAGAGTCCTGAGTGGACTATAGATATTCCATGAAAACATGTATTGTAGTATTGTAGCACACATTATAAGAGCCAAAACTTAAAACTTGGGAGATCAACTAAGATCATATCATCTCTATTCATCTCATTTTACAGAGAAGTGGTTTTGGGTGGGGTTTCTTCCAGCCTTGAAACTTTATATGTGACTCACATATCCTAGCTAAAACCCTTTCCTGTATGCTTACCTTTATTCCTAGATTACCCAGTTACAGTATTTCCCCCATGTCTGTTTCCCTGCCAAGTAATGCCTTCTTCTCCAATATCTCTTGGCCTTCCAAGGAAGCAGAAGATTCAGTTTGGATTGCCTCCTGAGGAAGGACTAATGCTGTCTGGAAGCCTGGCAGCCTCAGTTCAGACTGAGGCTATGAGAAGCAGTGTCCATGGCCATAACTGTTTAAGTTATTATATTCTTTCTATTTTCTAACCATGCTGTTAATGTGCCAATAAACATAACAGAATGGAACCAGATGATTTGCCTGCACATCACAAAATACTCTAGTCTCAAACATGAGGCCTCTAATACGTTCCTAAAAACATGGATTCATTCCAGTAGCTGAAAGGTTATTCTTTTTAGTAACACATTCTGACTGGCAGGTTAATGACACACAGTAACATGATTATGGGCTCTATCTGTCATGCTAGCATGCTTATTGCTTTTCTTTCCCAAAGAGTTTTGAGTGACAGTGAAGACTGCTGTTGCTTTAAGGAAAGTTAATGGCCGACTTTCATACTGAGGTCTTTCATGGGCAGTGGCTGGAGTGTACCAAATAGTTTCCATAATAGTATCAAAATTACATTACTCAAGATTTATTCAACATGTTTTCTTCTAAAGTTTGGAAACTGGCAGCACAGGACAATTCTGCATCCCTGTTCCTTGGGGAGAGTTCTTCTTCCTTGTGAGCTCCAGTACATTTTATCAAGTGCAGTAACATGAAAACCTCGTGGCAAGGATCATATTTCCAGCCTCAGTGCTTAGTCAACCACAAATGGTGTGCTGCAAAAGGCTGCACATTTAAAGTGAATTTCAGCACATGAAGTTGCCCAAAAGTACCTAATAGGAACCTGTGATACTCACCGAGACTGCAAGCATTTAGGACATCAACCAAGCTGCACAAGAGGATTACTAACTGCCACCACTATATGTAGGTCACATTATATCCATCTGAAGCAGCCATGTCACTGGTGGGGCATCCAGGAAGGATGTAACATATTGCAACTCTCCACATTCTCCGTATGAAAAACCCTCAGGGTGGCTTAATCCACACTTCTGAAAATACCCAGCTATAAAAAAGACAGAAAAATGAACGATTTAATGCTTGTAACTTGCTCTCTATTTATTTGTTTTATACTGTATTTTGTTTATACCCCTCAAATGTGGGGATCGGAAATGTGTTTAATGAATCTATTAATTTTTCCTTTACCATTTAAGTGAACAAATTTAATTTGTTTTACTTGCAGGGGTGGTTAACAGATGTGCCACAGAAAGAACAACTACAGTATAACCTCGTTATCTCGCACCTCGTTATCTCACCAACCTCATCTCTCGCCACCTGTGATAGCAGAACTGATTTACTTCCATGGATTTTACCTCAGAAAGCTGCCAACCTCACCTCTCACCCTAACCAAGGTTTAAATGTGACAAATGTATTGCCAACAATTACATTTTATCTCGTTAAGCTGCCAGCACTTTAATCATACTTTCAACTTGAAAGGCCGGATGATGTACAGCCGCTGTCTGTTATCAGAGACGTTATATAACTGGTTGAAATACGAGTGGAAGTGTAGTACAGAAGCCCCAACCCATCAATCAAAAGAACCAATCAGCATATTACTAAATGTGTAGGAGAGAAGGATGGCAAGTTTTGGCCCCTTTGCAGTTACTTGATGTGCATGCGCAGTAGACAAAATAACCTTAAAAAATCGTATTTTTCATTTGTTATTTGAACCCAACAACCCAATTACGTTATACCAGCGATTCTAAAATGCATTTTGAACGTTTCTCTTTCTCTTCAGATATATAGGTCTCACCCCATTCAAAGATATAGAAGTCTGGTCTTGTATGGCTGGAAATAACTGCCCAGTGGCGTTACCAAGATGATGGCGGAATGAACAGACTTAATGATTTTGTTGTTATTCATCACAGACTGGACTTCATGTGCTTCGCGTCACAGAAATAATCTTCAACCGTGGACTATTTTGCGTAAATGGAAGCTGTACGTTTATGGACATTGTAAATGTGATTGTATGATCACAAGGGGCTGCTCAGTAAAACACATTAGGTCAGCATCAGGTAAGAATGTCACTTACCAAACAAACCAAACAGACATGGGCGAGATAACAAATTTAGACTGTACAGTGGGTAACAAGAAAATTAAAACAAACTAAAAAAAAGGAGGAATGAGTAATTTAAGAATTTTGATGGTTTCAGACCTGCCAACCTTGGAAAACTTTTTTGAGTAGCAACTTACTGCAGCAGTACAGCGTGGCGTGGTGCGAGGTCAGGTACATTTGCTGATCAGTATTGATTGAGTTCACATGCTCACTCATCACTCAACTTATTACTAAGCACATAGTACCCACTCACCACCATATCTAGTTATTCAACATACAAGTAGACAATAAAGTAACCCACTCACCACCATATCTAGTTATTCAACACATACAAGTAAGACAATAAAAGAAAAAGAAAAATGGTATTACCATGGTATGCATCTCTGTTTTAGCTCTCCATCAAGTAGATCAAATATTGCTCTTCCCGTAGACTCTCTTGACTCACAGATCTTAAGTAGCATAGCAACGACTCTCCCAACACTGGCATCAAAAATCCTACCTACAATTGGGTACATCTTTATGTCATCCATGTCTGTGCTGCCAGTAAAAGAGATCAGGTAAAATATATTTTTTGCCAGATTCTCTTGCTCTTCACTACACTTTGAAAGTGAATATTTCAGAATACTTATATACTATAAATACATTTTTGTTTCAATATAAATATTTAATGAATGTTACACAAACCCATAACCACACTAATTTATTTAATGAAAATAAATTATACTCTGGCCTATCCTATAATATAGCCTTTATGTTGTATTCATATTCACAGAAATAGGCTATTTTGCAGTATAAAACAACATGGTCTATGTACTGTGTTGGAAAGCACTGTCATTTATGAAAAGCAGTAGTGGCTTAAATAGGCACACAATGGCCTAATTTGGGAAAAAGAATGGCCTATGTATATAAATGAAAGCATTTCTATGTTAGTAATATTATTACCTGTAGCTCCTTGATGGCTAACATCAAAATCATAACTGCACACTGTGCAAAACGCATGATTAGGCAGTTTAGATGGGCGGAGGCAAGGCCATTGACCTTGATACTTCGTCAGGAACGTCTGAGGGGCATAGACTCGCTTCTTTTTAGATTTGCTTCCCCCTCTCTTTCTGTCAGTATCCTCATCTGACATCATGTATATTATTAACTGCAAGGCACACACCATACACAAGCTTATAAGAATCTCACCTGCATGTGTAGTTTGGAAGGTCTTAACTCACAGTCGCCAATCGGTTGACTGGATGGAAACGTTAGTAGGCTACCATATTTTTTCACTTTAGGCTATGCAATATTGTTTTGATATAGGTCTGGGTCAAATATCAAAACAAGCTGGAACAAAATATTTTTCAGATTTAAGGCGGGGAACATTGGGGTTGACGCTGTCACGTTATGACGGTTGTTCCTTGCTTTATTTATGGCACCACAAATGAAGCAAGCGTAAATTTGAAATGTGAAACTCTAAAGCGCAGGGAAAGAAGTCTGAGTGCATCATCATCATGTCGTGCTCAAAATCGCCTTTCTTCCCCCCATTTCTCGATTCGAATTGTTGTCTTCACGCGCGCATGTGTGAATTGACCTTCAACTGCTTTCTGTTGATGGCTACCTGTGTTGTGGCTTGACCACACAGTACGGGAAACACCATTTTTTAAAATGAAAAGGACTGTTGTTTTTCTGAGAAATATTATATATGAAAACCATTTTACACAGTCATTGTTAAAAGCTAATTAAACGCTATATTTATATTATTGTTTTTTAATGTAATAATGCAAGTAAAAAACTAGTTTCAATTATATGAAAATATTGTAGTTCATCTATGAAATATTGTTTCGTACTTTATATTAGTTAAAAAGTGGCTTTCTACACCAAAACCCTTTAAAAAAAACAAATGTAAAGTCTATCAAAACTGTTAAATAAAACATGTTAGTCTGTTTCCTCTGCGGATTAACGCAGCGTCAGCCAGTTTTTAGCGAGCGGCGCAATACCTTCCCCCAAAATACCGTAACTATCGCGTATAATAGGCGCAAATTCGGATTTAAAGTGCGGATGGCTTCTTGACTGTGAATCTCTGAAAGCGCGGCGGATAGCTTTGACCGCGGTTACGGAAAAAGGAAAGTTCTCCAAAGACGAACGTCTATTTATCTAAATTATAAGGAATAATTTAATAGTCAAGCTTAACGTTTTCATGAGCATGCATTCACCGATTTTTGTTGCCCACTTACCTGTTCCGCCCGTCAAAACTTATTTAAAACTGCGGTTAAGCCAAGTTTAAACCGCCTATCAATCCCAAAACGCAGTTATTTTAAAAACTAGCCTGCGCAGGTGAAATGTGTGTTCGTGGCTACTATACACTTGTCTGCTGTAAGGAGTCGACTCCCGGCTCCTCCGCTCGTAGCCTAATTGAATACGTTTAAAACTAGCGTTATGGATTGGTCCGAAGTCTTCTTTTTCTTTCACAAACCCAGGTTGCTGCCCAATGCGAATACGCACCCATAGAACGAGTGTTTTGGCCTGCCCTTAGTGCGGCGAATTCAACAGGGGGACAGTTGCCCGTCAAGGGCTTTTCGCGTATTTTAAAGCAAAAACAAATCGTAAGCAAGGCGTAGTAGGTTCGATGGGTGTCTAATTCTGCGTATTCTGCTACGCAAAATGCGGTAAAGGTTGGCAGGTCTGTGGTTTTGGTGAAGGGCACACATCATTACAACACATTGCTTATATTCTTTGTCATTATTCAATCAGCAATGGCGAGCATTAAAGTGACACTTTCTCACTCTCAGATAGTGTAGTGTATTTTGGGGAAGTCAAGTGGTCAATGTCCTCATATCTATTTATATATAGCACTTTTTTTACAATGGAGCATTGTCTCAAAGCAACTTACAAGTTTAGATTTATCTCCTAATAACTAACTATGTCCAATCCCATAAATCATTCCCAAAATTGAGCAACTTAAGCCTAGCGCGACAGTGGAAAAGGAGAAAAAAAACAAGCTCCCTGACCTGCTTACCACGCGAAAGAAACCTTAGGAGGACCAAGACTCAAAAAAAAACAAGGGACCCAACCTCCTTGGGCGGCGTAGATGATTGATAAATCTAAGAGCGAAACTAAAAGTCATGGAGTCAAAGATCAAATTAAAATGTGAAGGTATGCACATCGGCATTAAGTGGCCAGGGTATGGTGGGGCTGGAAGCTGATGACGGAAGTAGATTAAAGATTGACTGGAGCTGCCAGCGGATGAACATCATGTTGTGGGGCTGGAACTGCCGGAAACACAGCTCGGAGAGAGAGGGAAAAACAGAAATGTAATTAGCTATTGATTGAAGAGCACAGTTGTCTATTAAACAATCCACTGATGATTGCCATGTGTAGCATGAGACCCCCCTGGCAGGCACCATTAGCTATAGCAGCATAGCTAGAAAAGCTAGGAGAGAGGAGAAACTGGTAGGAAATACAGGCAAAAGAGGGTCACATGAGACATTGGCAAACCCCACGTCCCTGTGACCCCAGAACCCCAACGTCTCTGATCACCCATAAGACTCTTTGACTGTGAACCCCCCCCAAGGCTCTGCCCTTATTCTAAGGCAAGGGGATGCCACGAGTCCAAGATCACGAGGACCGAAGCCCAGCCCAGTTCAGCCAGACCGCCCACTCGGACACTCCTGGCTAACAGACAAGGCAGACAGGCCAGACATTGACTCCAGACTCCGGCCCCAGTGATCCAAGCCCATGCATCCTCCGGTCTTAAATCTAGTCAAAACAAGCCTGTGTAAATTAGGTATGTCTTTTAGCCTAGGGACTTAAAACTTTGGAGAGTTGTCTGAATTCTCGAACGAAAAGTGGGAAGTGTATTCCATAGTTGGGGGGGGGCCATGTCTTTTGTATGGAGAAAGCCTTTCCCCCGGCTCTTGACTTTTTTAATTCTAGGAACTAAAAAGAAGTCCTGCACCCAGCGAACAAACGTACACGAGTTGGATTGTAAAAAACTCTAAGAGTTCACTCAGATCATGTGGGGCCCAGGGCCATGTAGAGCTTTATGTAAGTTATAAGAGTATTTTGTATCAATGCGGAATTTGACTGGTCACTGCGTAACCCAGTGGCAGTGCCCTCTTTTTTTTGCCCCCAGTGCATTGATGATTGAAAAACAGGAGTGATATGAGATCAAATTTTCTAGTTTCGAGTGTAGCACTCGGGCCAGCTGCATTTCTGAACTAAAACTGAGCGTTTATTTATAGATTTTTACTAGAGCATCCAGTAAGTAAAGCGTTACAGTAACAGTCCAACCCTTGAGGTTATAAACCGCATTGAACAAGTTTTTCTGCCATCATTAAAAGAGAGGATATTTTTTCTAAGTTTAGCGATTTATTACGTAAATTGAAAGAAAGCAATTCGAGTGATGTGCTGCTTAAATGTGCGGCATCCAAACGGAGAGATCTGAATCAAAATGTGACACCTAAGTTTTTTACAGACGGACTGGGGGCAATACTGGGAACAGCCATCTAGATTTAGAATAGATGGGAGCCAAACCTGTCTCTCATAGCCTTGGGTCCCACTAATAGAACCTCAGTTGTTATCTGAGTTAAGTAAGAGGCTAGAAAAATTAAATAACATCCAAATCTTTTATTTCCTTTAACACAGTCCTCGATTTTTGTTTGAATTGTAAGGCTGTCATTAGTTTGGCTGATCTGATATGTACAGCTGTGTATCATCTGCATAGCAGTGGAAACTAATGCCATGTTTACGAATAAACTGAGCCTTAGTGGGCAGCATGTACAGAGAGAATAAAAGCGGGCCAAGCACTGACCACTGAGGCACGCCATATTTCACTTTTGAGGGCTTAGACCTTAGATTATTTATATGAACAAACTGGTACCGGTCAGTTAAGTAGGATTTAAACCAAGAAAGTGCTGATCCCTTAATACCTACAGTACCTACAGAATATAGCTGATTGTAAGATTTAGGACAGAATACGCTCATATCCAAATATTCATTCATTCATTCATTCATTCATTTATTCATTGTCTTAAACGCTTATCCCATTCAGGGTCGCAGGAGAGCCTGTGCCTAGCTGGAAACACAAGGCGCAAGGCAAGAACAACCCTAGACAGAGTGCCAATCCATCGTGGGGGCACATACACTCACACGCTCATACACACATTCACACACTAAGGGCACTTTGGAAACACCAGTTAACCTAACACACGTCTTTGGAATGTGGGAGGAAACTGGAGTACTCTGAGAAAACCCACACGAACACGGGAAGAACATGCAAACTCCACACAGGCGAAGCCCACGGTCGGCGACAGCACTAATCGCTGCACCACCATGCTGCTCGTAACCAAATATTGCCAGTTCCAAAACTGTCTCATCAGGGAATCTTCAAAGTACAAAGCCTTTGGTTTAATTCAACTCGGTTTTCACATTGCTTTTTTCTGTGAATGCATTTTCAAAGAAAAACAGAGCTTGTCCTGTCTCAGAGCAAATGAACTCGGAGGGCTTTGAAAGAGTAAATAAATAAATACAAGCATGGGAGATAAGAGTAAAGTGGATGGCTAAGTTGAGTGTGACCCGAAAGAAGAGTTGTATAAGTAGCATACCAGGCTCATCATTCTTCCATGGGGTTCAGAGCACATTAAAGTCAACCCTAAGACAATAAACTCCCATCGTTGACATGGTAGAGCTTGTTAAAATTCTATGAGAGAGTGCTGTAATGGGCAGTGTGGCCTCGCCATCAGGCGGAAGTTCTTTTTCATGTTCCCATACAGAGAAGAAGGCCCCCAGTACTCTTTGATGTTCATCTAAAGCACTTTAATCCTTGCTTCTCCGAAGACATCCCCCTCCAAACTGTGTCTCGTGTCTTTCTGTAACATCCTTTCCCATGAAAATTGGTACAAATCATAGTATCTAACACTTCCTAAGGATCTTTTGCTTTCTATTACTCAAGTTATAGTTAATCATAAAGAGTTACTGTCATGTGTGCCAAACACAGTCGGTAATAGTGTTTTGTATGATAATCTAATACATTTGTACTGCTTAAAATTCATTAGTTTCACTTTCTAATTTATGGAGATGATTCATTAGTGGCACTCATTCTCAGTGTGAACGTGGAACTCCAACGCTTCAAAGTAGTTCAATGAATCCCCAGGGGGGTTTCTCTGAGAGAAACAATGTAATTAATTAATTCATCCATTCACTCATTAATTCATTTTCTTACCTGCTTAATCCAGTTCAGGTTCACGGGATCAACAGGGTTTATCATTTGGTGCTGTGCCCCACCTCTTCCAAGGCGCTGACCTCTCCGGGCTGCTACAGGGCGAGGTGGGCCTAATGGACCACAACTGTCTTTCACCCCATCTAAACCCAGTAAACCACCCCTGACAGTAGCACAAAATGATGCAGGGACCATCTCAGTCACTCTCGGGGCAACTGTAGTGCTTAATTTGAGCCTCTCATATTTGAAGTGCATGCGTTCCGGCACTTATTTGTGTGGATCCTGCACCTCCATGTTTTTAGGCACGATGTAAAATAAAAATGAGCAATATTAATAAGCGAATTTTAGTCAAATGGTATTTATTTGTGTGTAACCTCCTTTCCAAAAACACAAATGATAATGTTCTTTGATGGTAACTGGCGTAATTATATAATCAGTCCTCTTCACGCGTCAGCAGAGCTTGCGGACACAAAGGTTTGAAAATGGTGAACAAAGACAACGTAATAGACATTCTATTTTGAAGGCTACTGAATTTCGAGTTATACGAAGAACACTGATGTGTCTATTTGTTCCGGGACCTTTTCACTCAATGCCCACTTGCCACAGCACAGCATGCTTGCTGTTCCTTACCTCATGTTTTACAAATTAAGCACTGGGCACTGGCTTTTATACTGCATTGGGCTGAACAACTACACCTTTGCCCTGGCAATGCACATTTCCTGCCCGCCAATTCTGCCATCCGCTTGAATACCATTGCTGTTCCCATGTGAGCTGGTGCACAGTCACCATCCTGAGTCTCAGGTCCCTAATGTGCTCTTTTAACAGGCATGTGTTGACAGTCAGCCTCTGTGCATGGCTGCAGTGACAGTGCATCGGTATTCGCATGAAGCATTCCAGCTTTCTGATGATGAGTGGAGAACTGGTAGTTTTGCAGTACTGCAATCCACCAGGCAGTAGCCAGGTCAACGAAGCATGTAGATGGGTGACACACAGATTGGGCTTAAAATTAAGCCCTGCCACTACGGCTAACAGTTCACACCATGTGACACAATAATTACACTGAAGTTTACAGGGCTGGCTACTGAAATTTGTGATTACTCTCTCAGTACCTTCCTGCATCCGAGACAGGACAGCTCCAATAGCCAGGTTACTGGCCTCAGTATCGACAATAAACAGGACGCCTGGCAAAGGGAGCATAAATACGGGTGAAGTGATCAAAGTGGCCTGCAGGAAATGCCTAGATCAGTTACTTGTGTGCTTTACACACCCCATGAAATAACAGTGTTATATAAAGAATGTCAGCTTCATAAGATAAAAGTAATGGCTTTAACAAACTTTATTAATACAGTTAAAAAATATGTAACTGTAATAATCACCATTTGTGCCAAAGATTTTTGAATGAAACTCATCAATTACCGTATTTTTCGGACCATAAGGGGCACTTAAAATCCTTTAACTTTCTCAAAAATCGACAGTGAGCCTTAAAATGCGGTGCGTCTAATGTATGAATTAATTCTGGTTGTGCTTTCTGACCTAGAACCGATTGTAGATGGTACATGGCGCTCATAAATCTGTCAATGTTTTAGCACGGTCTTTGGTAGGTTATGAAGCTTACGGCCACCGTAGTGCGCAGCTTCGAAGCGGATTTCAAATACAACGCTATCAGTCACGCAGTACAACATGGACATAGAGCAGCTGTGAGAGAATTCAACATTAACGAATCAATGATACGGAAGTGGAGGAAGCAAGAAGACGCCCTGCGCCAGGTAAAGACCAAACTGAGCTTCCGACGGAACTTAAGAGTTTTGTTTCATTTCATGGGCGTTATAACCCGGTGCGCTTTATGTATGAAAATAGACCCGTTAGCAGCCGATCGTTGATATCGCGCCTTATAACCCGGTGCGCTTTATAGCCCAAAAAATACGGTACACTTAAGGTATTTGTCTTTAATTAAATTAAGTGTTCTGATGATCAAATGGACACCAAGTTGGTTTGGCAGTATTAGAGATACTAGAACCCTAAAACACAAGACTAATCCTGAAGTGAAACAAAAAATGGTGTAATATAGCGAGTTTACAGTTACTGTGAGCTGTGCATGTGTGCAGCATACACTCTGCACAGCAAATGGTTATTTAGAAATGCCCTTGTTTGTTCCAGTTGAGTACAATTGTGTTTACATACACACTCGTAATGCAGTTAGACTGATTTCAGCAATTATATATGGATATTTATTGGATAACTGCACCAAAGGGCCATACAACATACTAGAACATGGGGCATGACTAAATGTCCTTGTTTCAGAAAAAATAAGTTTCTTCAAATAGCACTTTGTAGACATAAGCTATTGTAGCATATTTTGTTTTACCAAAGCAGCAGGTTTCTCCTGGATCCATGCCACACTTGTGCAGTGTTTCCCATCGTAGATTTTCAGCGTTTAACATGAGCTCTGCAGTTCCATAACTGAAGCTCTGGATGGATGACTGGGTAGGAGGATGAAGCTTTATTTTATTTATGCCAAGGGAAATTAAAGATTTGTTCTCTGCTCATCAGTCTGACATTGGATTGAATTTTATGGGTCGCTCATTCCTGAGAAGACTGAAAACCATCATGAATATGTTTTTAATAATCATTCAGCAGCAGCCTGGATACTGCCTGTGTGAAGTTTGCATGGTCTGCGTGGATTTCCTCCACATGCTCTAGTATACTCCCCCATTCCAAAGATATGCTTAAAGTCTGATGTTTTTAGTGTGTGTTTTTGTGATTACATGTGCCCTGCACATTACATTTACAGCATTTAGCAGACACCCTTATCCAGAGCGACTTACAACTGATACAGTCTTATAATTCAAGCAATTGTGGGTTAAGGGCCTTGCTCAAGGACCCATCAGTGGCAGCTTGGCAGAGGTGGGATTTGAACCCTGGACCTTCTGATCCATAGTCCAGTACCTTAACCGCTAGGCTACCACAGTCCTATTACATGTTTCCACCTTGTACCCTGTGCTGCCGGATAGACCCTCTCCCACATTAAACCACATATAATATAGTGAAATATAGTGTTTAATTGATTGAGCTGGAATATTTCTGAATGATTGTTCAGTAAAAAAAAATGTTACCTGAGCATCTTGGTAGTAGCTACACCTTTACATAAACTTTACTATATTTGTAAAAATAGTTTGGATAGATAGAATTTGTTCATTACACTATTCCTTAACATTACTATTACGCCACTCCTACACAATACTCATATTGCACATTTACACACTGCACAACTCCAGTGCAAAACCACAAGATAAAGTACAGATGAAACATTAAAACAAGCATTCACACCAATTTTTGTGAGTTTTCTTCAGTTTGTTTCTTATCACAGTGGCCTCCAATTTCCTCTCAAAAGTCAGTAACGTTGTTTGCAGAATCTAATTCCTGAGCAATAATAATAATAATAATAGTTCTTGCAAAATTTGGATTAACTCTGGCACAGCTTTTGTATAACCAAACATAAGAAAGCGATAAGCCATTATCTGCTAGGTCCTGACCCTCTCAGTGCTGATGACACGAAGTTAGCTTTCATTTCAGGGTGTATTTCACATTGGGCCAAGCATCATTATAATTAAAAATATATGTACAGGTATGCACCAGCCACAAGAGCTGCGTCTTTGCAGTGCACACTTTTTTTGGGGCACACGATTTCTGCACACTCCCCAACAGCTCTACAGTGAGATAAGATTTTACCCATCTTAAATAGTAACAAAATAAAAAATCAACACATGGCTCTCAATGTTTATATTAAATAAATAAATATAAAGGAAACACTGCAGTATTTTGGCTATTTAGTTAATACCGGTACACTACAGTATCCCATATTGCATTGCTAATTATGCTATATAATATGGTGTTTGGACAATGTCCAGATCCCATAATGTGCCATTTCACAGAATGTATCGTGGATATTAAGCAATGAATTCCTGTGTTTGTTTATTTATATATTTATATAAATATATAAAGTATAAATATATAATAAATAAATGTATAAATGTATTGTATAAATATAAATATATTTATATACATTTATACATAAAAGTCCTCCTTGCCTTAATCTAATTTGTGTGTTTGATTGCTTTTTACTTGCATGAACAGAACAGCTAAAATTAAGTCTCATGGGTAGATGTGAGAGATGCTTATCTGGAATTCACTGCTACGGGCAGGACAGTAATTTGCTTCAGGCAGAAACTGGATCTCAGTTAATTTAGGATAATGACCTATCCCACAGCCAAATGCAATATACAGAAAACAAACAACTACATTTATATACGATATATTTCATGTTGTATGATATACTAATGATGTATAACCTCTGTCACTCATAATTCAACCTTTGCTGTATGGGCAAAAGTTTCTGGCTCTGCCATCCCTCCCTAATTCTTTCTCAGAGTGTATATATTTCAGCATTATATTGTAAAAGAAAATACAAGGCAGGGAAAGCAATTTCATGCATCAGGACACATGATGTATAAACAAAATGGATCCTGATTTCCTTGTGAAAGCCATAAAGCTTTCACAAGATGCTCTGCTTAACTTAATTCTTCAGGGCTGATGTGGTAGAAGTGTACAGATTGCTGCAGAGCATTGGCCTGTGCAAACGTGCTATTTTTGCCACGCTTTCAGAGTTCTAAATGTGAAAATGGAGCTTCAGAATGGAAACTGCATAAAGACTGTGATACCTTGGCACAGGTTTCATTAGGACCTCCCAGCCTGATGAGCCAAACAGCTAGATGTGATCCCTGGTACACTGGCTGTGCCTCTGTGATCTGCATGATCATAATGGAAAGGACGTGGTATTCACATTAGGGGCTCAGGGAAAAACATGTAAAGCATTAGCAAGGATAATGGTGAAACAGTTACGCATGAAAGAGAATGCATCACAGATATCCTGCTACACTACAAGAGAAGAAAGCCTTGTGTCCAGAAATGGTACAAAACCTTTGATCAGCATGATTGACTTCAAGCAAGAACCTTGCAGCTACTGAATGTGAACTGAACTGGTTGTCTCAAAGGAAGAACACTGTGTCACTGTGTTCTCATGGTGATTACTGAACTCTGTAATGGGCTTGGTGTGTTTCATTATATTCAAGGTGAAATACAGGGACAAATAAGTTTATATTCATCAAGGTTGACAATGAAAAAATGTGTTTGTTTGGGTCTTGCCTTTTTCATCTTTGTTGTTGATTTTGTTTGGTGTTTTTTAATTTTTTGCAGTTTTTAGTTGAAATACATGTTTCTTTATAGCTGTATCATTAAAAAGATACACATGCAACTTCACAAGAGAACCCATTCCTAATGTTTATCCTTTTATGATTTTGATCCTCATTTTGAACTACGCTAAATAAGAAACATAAGAATGTTGTTCCATACTGTGGTGAAGCATGACGGCTAAAGCTCAGCCTTCAGTTTGGGGTTTGAATGCCAAAAATAAATACATATAGTGCATGTATGGGTGTATACATTTAACATAGCAAATGCTTGTTAAACATGTGGTTATGTTGCTTTTTTAATTAAATATGTCACAAGATCAATGCAAAAACTACTGGCATCTGAAACAGAACTTCGAAATAGCGAGTACAAAATGATCACACATAATGTCTTAACCCTCACTCTTCCAGCATCAAGAACAAAAATAACAAAAGCCTCATCAAACATTTAGAACCATTACACACAGTGACAATTTCTACAATATTCATCAAAATATATTTTCTTAAATAGTTCTGTTAGATTTTGTCCTCCGTCTTTTAAACTTGTAGACACTGTTAGAAGTAAAACCCGAGCTGTCTCATTGTCTAATAAGCCTGCTGTCCGTTACTGTGGAGCTGTATTTCTGGACAACAATAAGCACTGTTTCATTCACAGAATCACTCACAAAGTTTAATGTAGTGAAACTTTACGTTTTCAATTCCGTTTTACAAACAGTTGCCAGAGGCAGAGCAGAGCCTAATGGCATTGTCTCAAATTACTTCGTCTGCAGTAGTGGTGTAGTGCACTATGTTGGATATGAATCTCTACCCAATTATGCATTTATATTCACCCCCTTCTGTTCAGGAATAGTTCAGATAACTCCTTGTTTGACATTCAATGTCTGTTAATTGAAATGTTTGTTATTTCCTAAGTAGTGCTCTAAATAGGGAATAGACATTTGAGACAGGGCCGATCTGAGAAGCGACAGTCTCTTCTCCAGCTGCAACAACAAACTGATTGTGACTACAAGGCTCTGAACGTACCTTTTCTTTTCTTCAGCCATTCTGCTCCTCACTTCGACAGCCACACAAGTTGTGCAGTTTCATGCATTTCCCTGCAACTTGTTGAAGTATGTTTTTTTTAATTGTGTACCTTCGTTTGCACTTTTTGATACTTTAATTTTGTACTCATTCCAAAACCATGTTTTTGTCCTTGTTGGTTTATCCTAGGGGAGGCAGCTTTTCTGTGATTGGCCGATGGCCATGCAATTAGGATACTGTGGGCCAGTGCACACTTCAGTATAAGAGCACTTAATTCAGCTTCTGTTTTTAGCTCTCTCAGCTTCTGTCCTGGTATTGTCCTGTACTCCCAATGGCCAGTCCATCATACTCTGGGCCCCTTAAAACACAGTGAG
Source organism: Ancistrus triradiatus (assembly GCA_025084515.1). Lineage (NCBI taxonomy): Eukaryota > Metazoa > Chordata > Actinopteri > Siluriformes > Loricariidae > Ancistrus > Ancistrus triradiatus. Next base: position 74,120 of record JAJAGP010002025.1, read on the forward strand.
TATTGTTTAAGTGTCACAAAATACCTTAATAATTGTTGCTGACCTTGTCCGTGAATTTATGATGACAATCTATCTATCTTCTGCATGCCATGTCACAAAGCTCAAATCATCTCAAACTGGTATACTGAACATGACAGTGAGGTCACTGTACTGAAATGGCCTCCACAGTCGCTAGATAATAGTCCAGTTGAGTAATCTTTGGGATGTGGTGGAATGGGAGACTGACATCCAACAAGTCTGCAGCAACTGTCTGATGCTTTCATGACAGTAAGAGCCAATATCTCTGAGTAATGGTTAGTGCACCTTGTTGAACGTGTGCCATGATTAATTAAGGCAGTTCTAAAGAAACGGGGTCCAACCCGGTACTAGCAAGGTGTACCTAATGAAGTGGCCGGCCAGTATATATTTGTGCTGATATCCATACCTTATTATGGCATAGTATTCTGGGAAATACAATCCATAGAATCTTAACTAAATTTCACATTTATATTTTCCTTTCCTAATATTGTAATACGTCTAGATTTAGTCATTTAGCAGATGGTCTTATCCAGAGCAACGTACAACGGATACAGTCTTACTATCCATTCAAATGTGGGTTAAGTCCCTTTCTCAATGACCCAGTTGAGGGCAGGTTAGCAGAGGTGGGAGTATAGTCCAGTACCGTAACTTCATAGGTAACACCATCTTTGTTTGTTATTTTTGAAAGGTACTATAGCACTTGCTACAGGAAACTGAACTATTTCTTTTAAAAAATCTTCTTAAGTCAACATGCAGACACTTATGTTTGACTACCTTTGATCAAATGATACGTTGTTGATTTTTTTGTTGACTGTATTTAAAACAACCTCCACGGGGAATGCAAATGTATGTATCTGCAAATTGAATGTGCATTAATATTTATCTTCAGGAATAAAAAACAACTTAAAATATGGCATCAGCCATCAGTCATGGGCTCCACTGAGCAGCTGACTGAGAATCTGAAAATGGCTTTCAAAGAGAAAGAAGGTTCTCTTTCTCTCCTTGACTCTCTGCTCAAACTTTTGTACATGTTACATACATTTTAAGTTTGTTTTTTGCAGAGGTTGTGTTAGCTGCATTTTATTTAGAAAATCTGTAAGTGTGAAAAAAATATACAGCTTGCAGTGAGCCCAGACAGAGAATGAAGTAGCCAGGCAATCAAGTATAAGAATAAATACTTAAATAAAACTGCAGTCCTTTGTAGCCTGTTTGATTGTGTAAATATTAGTGTCCTGATTCTTGAATAAGAACGCAATTTAAAAAATAGAATAAATAAAATAAATTGTTATTGATAGTGGGAATAAAAATTCTGCAGTAAATTTAACAATTACAGCTGTATTTAGACCACAAATTGAGGTTAAAATAACGGATTCGTTTTTCAAATTTACTTTAGTATTTCTGAATTATGTCAAAGAAGAAAAATGTAATCAGTAAATGCTAAGGAAAGAATTACTGGATCAGCAATCAAAAATCACAAAGGGTACTTTTGAAATCACTATGGGCGTTGCTCCTCCTCCTTAGTCTTTTATGATGTATGTGTATCTATATATATATATATATATATATATATATATATATATATATATATATATATATATATATATATATATATAGTGTGATGCTGTTTTGTGATATATAGTGATGTTGTGTGATTAATATAGTGAATGTTTGGTTTTGTTAGTTATTGACAATATTATAGAATATTGTTTTTCATTAGTGAATTCCATGCCTCAAAAAATTCATGTATATACATATATATACAATACTATATATACTAATATATAAGGTAGGTAACCAAAGTAGGTAACCAAAGTGCACTTTAGTAGGAGATATAGAAATACTCGAAATTGTTGAGAAGTACACAAAATGAAGAACAGGGCATTTCGGACAGAGGTCCTTCATTAGCTGTGTGTATTCAAAGTGCTTACTTTGCCAGCACTTTGAATATCTATCTATCTATCTATCTATCTATCTATCTATCTATCTATCTACAGTGGTGCTTGAAAGTTTGTGAACCCTTTAGAATTTTCTATATTTCTGCATAAATATGACCTAAAACGTCATCAGATTTCCACACAATTCCTAAAAGTAGATAAAGAGAACCCAGTTAAACAAATGAAACAAACATATTATACTGAGTCATTTATTTATTGAGGAAAATGATCCATATTACATATTAGTGAGTGGCAAAAGTTTGTGAACCTTTGCTTTTAGTATCTGGTGTGCCCAAAAGTTGAACATTATAGAAGAACATTATAGCAACAGTATAGTATGTTGGTGGTAGTGTGATGTTCTGGGGCTATTTTGCTGCTTCAGGTCCTGGAAGACTTGCTGTGATAAATGGAACTATGAATTCTGTTGTCTACCAAAAAATCCTGAAGGAGAATGTCCAGCCATCTGTTCGTGACCTCAAGCTGAAACAAACATTGGTTTTGCAGTAGGACAATGATCCAAAACACACCAGCAAGTTCACCTCTGAGTGGCTGAAGAAAAACAAATGAAGACTTTGGAATGGCCTAGTCAAAGTCCTGACCTGAATCCTATTGAGATGCTGTGGCTGAATTACAACAGTTCTGCAAAGATGAGAGGTCAAAATTCCTCCACAACGCTGTAAAACACTCACTGCAAGTTATCACAAATGCTTGGTTGCAGTTGTTGCTGCTAAGGGTGGCTCAACCAGTTATTAGGTTTAGGGGGCAATCACTTTTTCACACAGGGCCATGTAGGTTTGAATTTTTTCTCCTATTATAATAAACATCTTCATGTAAAAACTGCATTTTGTGTTTACTTGTGTTGTCTATGACCAATATTTAAATGTGTTTGATGTTCCGAAACACTTAAGTGTGACAAACATGCAAAAAAATAGGAAATCAGAAAGGGGGCAAACACTTCTTCACACCACTGTATATATAAGACAAGTAATTTTGTCTGTCTGCCTGTCTAATTTCTATTTTCTTTTTTATCTATATCTCTATTTAAATTGAAATATGACACAGAGTAGAGGCTATTTGACAGAATTAAGTCAATTCTTTATTGTTCTTTCTTCTAAAGAATATCATAGATACTACTACTAACATACACCACAGAAAAAACACAGTAATGAACTGGGCAATGTTTCATATGGTCATTTTGTACAAAGAATGTGCTAGGTTATAGAAAACTCTGGGGTTCTCATTGTTAAACTTGATTTTTATTGGTCAGCAGTTGCATCAGCTTTGATGCAACAAAGTCACACGCTATGAAGCACAAACCCCAATGGTCATTTCTACATAGTGGTGTGTATTGATCATAGTAGTAATAAGGGGAGTCAATTGAAAAATAATGATTCTTTCTATGCTGCCAAGCATATATTATGTGCAGGGATACTTTAGGAGCAAATGAATTTTCCAACCACTTGAGAATATATGCAGGCCCATTAGTAGCTGCTTTCATTTCTCATTATGGGCGATGTTAGTAAATCATCTGTCCCTAGGCCTCGGGGTAGGAATGCTTTAACACACAAAGAAGCTCTGAATTAACTGAAGTTTGGGGACAATGACCATGCTGTGTTCCCAGACCAACCACATTGTGGCACATGGTTGCTGCCTATGCTAAACTGTATTTGTATCTAACATTGAGATGGCAAGCGCTTCTCCAGCTGCCAGCATTACCCACCTGTGGTTTCGTTCCTCAAATGCCAAGACACGGTCTGTTTTTTCCAGATTCTCCCTCCAGTTCAACCTCATTCATTTCTGCTACACATCATGACTTCCCCATGGACACAAAGCATCATGGACAGTTCATGAACCACCACTGTTATTCAATTTGCAATTTGCATTCAAGTTGCAGCGGAACTTCAGTGTCTGTTCCTCTTCTTTTAGGAGCTGAACAACATCTCCATTGCATCTGTTGGTTCTAGCTGTTTTTTAATCATGGTCATTTGCTAATGCCAGTGCTAAGTAATAAGAAGGTCAGACTAGTGAGTGAGGGATAAAATAGTAAGTAATTGACAAAGACAACACAGAGAATGTGAGGATGACCCAGAATAACACTGGATAAGGCAATGCTGGTGATGATACACAGAGGACACAAGCGTTACTAGCATGTACAAAAGCTAGGAGTGGAGAACACACTAGGAAAATGAAGCAACAGGACAGAAGTAGTGTGCTGGTATACACGTGAGTAGAGTCAGGGAAAGTGCTTAGAGGACACGTATTCAAACAGGACACCGCACAAGGAGTGGTGTTGAGAACTAATAAGGAAGAAAGAAAAGCCGACATTTAAATAGATGCCAGGAGCCAGCTGCGTCTTCCCACTTCTTTCCAGAAGTGACAATGCTGCCTTGGAGAGGTGTATAGTCCAGCATGCCATACCATGACAGTAGGTGTGGTTGAGCCTCACACAAATTGATTCATCATCTGGGAGACAGACCACATGTGACACTCCACTGTTATACCCATGTCTCTAAAATGAGGGGTCTGACTTTCTGGCCTAAAGTAGAAGTTCTACAGCCATTTGTTATACTAGTATTGATTGAAGGCAACATCTGAACTCATTAAACATGTGCCCTGGCTCGATGTGGTTTATGATGTGCTCACAGCTCCTGATTTGATTGTACTTGTGGCAGCACTGAATGAGCTGCTGAAAATGAGGCCACTTACAATCAGAGATTACTTTCTGGGCTTGTTTGGTCTGCTCTAATAAAGTGTTTTCTGATATGGCCTTTGTAAACCTTGTTACATGAGGTTCTGTTCACTGAAATAAAATCTTATTTAATTTCATGTAACACAGCATTGATGCAACTGATCCTAAAGGCATCTGCAAATGGTCTACCAATGATGATTGCTACAGCTTTTACTACATTTTCCACAGTAAACTACTATATATTTTTCTACTTTCTGAGACACATCTGTTGTGGAAGACACGTTATTCATAGTGAATGATATATGGTTTTAGGACACGTCTATTTAGCAAAATTTCATGATTACTGTTAAACATCAAAGAGATTGTTGAGCATTAAAGGCCGTTTATATGTCAGTATATATCACCTTGCTGGTCTGTCCTGGTGTTATTAAAGAACACCTCCCGAAAGTGTCAGGAGCCCCGTTAATCTGATAATGATTTTTATCATAGCCTGGATGATTAAATACAATCTGCTTAATTGGGAGACTGATTTCAGTCCTCAGCTATGGAGGTGAAAGAAACTAGTGAGGATGGTCCCTTTGCACTAAATGTGATGTGACTTATCAAGGAGACCATTGAAAGACCTGCAGTGCTTAATTACCTCTCCCTGATATGGCATTGACCTTTCTCTATTCTAATTTGATTATGGTCATTATTATGACTTGCACTTTTGATACACACAAACCACACTGCTCCAATGATATCTCCACACGATAGCAAGTATTTCCCAGCTTCAGTGGCATTTCAACCATGGTCTATTATTACATGTTTTAGACATTCATTCAGTAAATGCTCTTTATGCACAAATTACTCATATGACTAACATTGGATTTTTTTTTTGAGGAGTTACTTTCATTAGACGCATATCAAATGCCTTTATAGATTTCTAAAAATAAAACATTACAACATATACAGATTAGCACAGAATCTGCCATGTGATTCATAAATTCAAGGCCCTGTGGGGAGTATTATTTGTCAGGACTTGCAAGGAGCTTCATGTGCATCACAAAACAGCAGCTTGTAATCAACCAATGGAAACCTGTTTGTGGGGGGGGATGGTGTGACAGTGTAAGGAGGAACTCAGTCCTGCAGCATCAGGCGAGGATGAGCTGTCGGCATCTCACTAATCCACCTGAGAAGAACAGCGAGAGATGTGTTACCTACTTGGAGCAGTGGTTCTTCAGAAGCAATTTGATGTTTTCATTATTAAAGATGAGATAAGGAAATCCTAGCATACATATGGCTATATATACACGTGTGTGTGTGTGTGTGTGTGTGTGTGTGTGTGTGTGTGTTTTGCCATGTTAGGAGATGCAACTCCCTTTACAACTGATCAACTTTCCACACATATTGCACACATTATTTAGCCTATTAAAGTAGAGGCAAACTTTTGAGTGCTTTTGAGCATCCATCTTCCACTAATGCCCTGGGAGAGCATACAGTACACTGTATTGATATACTTGTTTAAAATATGTATGTGACATGAGGAACTTTGAGAATTGAAGGAAGTGGGATTTTTCTATTGAGGCCAAACATTAAAGTCTTTTTCACTAAACGTTTGGGGCTGGGATGGAATCAGGAGTCAATGTAGGCCAGTACAGAACCTGGAATCCAGAACCCCACACCCTCTGGCTGCACAAATATGAAGGGGCACCTCACACTCAGGACTCCACAAGGGTGGCCTTGCTTCTACACTTGAAACCAACAGACTACCTTCACTTCACCGAAAGTTACAAACCATGGTGGCTCAGTACTGGGCACCAGTGATCTACTAGTCTGGTTCATACGTCACCTCAAGTCACATAGCGAGTGATCATCTTGGTGATCTGATTCTTCACTAATCAGTTTCATAACTGCATGTGAAGTCGGTATCGCCACAGTTTACATAGCATTCCCTTGCCTAATGGCAAGACTGCATTTTTCTGCCTGGGTCTGTTCCTGGTTCCATGGCAAAAGTCATGGTTCTGTCTGTGGCTATGTCTCTCAAGATGGAGAACTCCTTCTTTTCAGTCTCTTGAGTCGTGTGAGCTGGGTCAATAGTTAACCTGACCGGTTTATATACTGTGAGAATGTACTACGTACCTATACAGTTCGCTGTAGCTCCTTACACAGTGCCTTTGTGGCTCTTATTTCCCACACTTATTTTACTGCATCCTGTTTTGAAGTTTGAATTTTACACGTCTTGGACACTATTGTCTAATACTGTCTTGGCAACACTAATGCACTAACACCAGTAAATCCACAATTATTAGCAGCCCTGGTGAAAATGAGTAAAAAAAGTAATAAGAAATACACCTTTTGCTGTAAGCTACCTAATGTAAAATGTAACAATAAAACTACCTTTCTACTGGAAAGTAAACTATCAGCCTTACTACATTCACAATACATGCAAAACACTTTTAATAGAGTTATGGTCAAAATGATACCTTTTCAGATTATCTTATGCATGCAATCATTGAAATTCCTGTCTACCTACTAGTGTGAAATCCTATCTTTTCCTATCCTCTCAATGTGCATAACTGCCTTTCTATTATTATAGATCTTAGTAGCTCTAGACTATTCCAAATGTTTATTCTTTACTCTCTGTCTCTTATCTAAAAAGAGACAGATTCGTTTTTTCTAGTTTATATTGTTCCATTGTTAATATTGTCCAAGAATACCATTATTTATTTTGGTTGCAATATGAAATCCATCTTAAAACCTTCAATAATTCACAGGATGTCAGAGGGCAAACTGAATGTCAGTTGTATTTTCAGATGTTTATTTATCTGTCTGTCTGCCTGTCTATCTATCTATCTATCTATCTATCTATCTATCTCAAATATCAGCCAAATAGCAGCATCTCAATGCATCGTCCATTTCATCAATTACTAGACCACTACATTTTGATTTTTAACTACATTAAACAGATATGTGTAGAGAAATGCAAAAAAGAAGTAATTGATATTTGTTTGTCATTGTGAAAAGAAACATGTATCATTGGCCGCCTACCAGCTGAGGAGGAGGAATTAACAATGCTTCCTTAGTATGACATGTAATTAAAAGAACATTGTGATAAGTAATTAATTGACGGTTTCAGGGGCTCAAGTGGGCTGCTTTGGCAGTGGGTAATTGTTGTTGTCAGATAATATGCAGGCGTGTCACTGCATTCATTCTGGGTACACTGTGAGGCGGGCCTTCATTTCCACTGTTAATGAGAGACTACACATGCGGAACAATATCAAGCATCCCGTTAATCCTCCATGTCCGTTGTTCTCCCCCAGAGAGGCAGCCAAGGCATAACTGAGGTTTAATTTCAAAATCATGAGAAGGGGCTTGTCTTTAATTGCTGCTCCACAGCAGACTGAACACAGCCATGAGTGCCAAGCACAAACAGCCTATGAGAAATGAGTTTTCAGAATTCATCTGCTAAGTTGTGGCTGAAGAAAAGGGGTCTTGCTATCCACCTCTCTCGTGTCTCAGTATTTCTTTCTTGACACTTTTGCAAAAACAACAAACAAAAACACAAGCCAGCTGGCCATCCAAATACTATTTTAAACATGCACATGCTTATTTCCCATTGTTATTTGATGATATAATTATTCATGATGCAAACAGAAGAAGGTCCTGTAAAGGTAGTATACAGAAAATCTTACTGCAGAGCAGCAGGTTTTTGTGGTGACTGTATCACCACATAAATGTATCAATTGAATAGTTGCAATTAAGTGGTTCCAGCACACTTATCACCAGGTGTGATAACACACTACCTATAGTTACATGTTTTTTCTATGGTAGCTTTGTTGACATTTGGGAAAACATTGTTGACATTGTTTTTTTCCACACCAAGAATGACAAATTGCTTCTTTTCCTCTTGGTTTCTGAGTATTTCACTAAATGTCTCCATAAGCACACCACTCTGTTCTGTACTGTTGTTCACCACCTTCAGTCCAGCGACTCTCTATGTTTTGAAATAAATAAATAAATAAACAAATAATTAATAACATACAGAATCGCTGGACTGAAGGTGGTGAATTACGTAATTAATTACTTATTTACTGTATTTATTTAACATCACATTATGTCATTACTACTTGTCAAACATACTCACACTGGGATACTGGAGAGTCCAACCGACCTAACGTTTGTCTAGCACATTGAATGTGGGAGGAAACTAGACTACCCAGAGAAATCCCACGAGGACACAGCTAGAACATACAAACTCCATACTGGTGGAGTCCGGGGGCAGGATTGCACTGGGGATCTCTGTGAGATCTGTGAGGTGAGCTCACCATGTGCGCCACTGTGACACCTGACTCTCAAAGTTGCTTTGATGGAATCAGCATTTGTCTGCCACGTCTTGGTTTATACCCAGAGCAACAAATAGTTTTTTTGTATTTGATGAAACAAAATGGTGCAGCTGCTTATGTGGCTCATACATTCACAATCTCTGAGACAGTAGTTAGTCACAAACTCGTATTAGTTTAATGAAAAAATCATGGTATACATAAGCTGCTGTGAATGACTGTGGTAGCCTAGCGGTTAAGGTACTGGACTATGGACCAGAAGGTCCAGGGTTCAAATCCCACCTCTGCCAAGCTGCCGCTGTTGGGTCCTTGAGCAAGGCCCTTAACCCAAAATAATTGCTTGGATTGTAAGACTGTATCAATTGTAAGTCGCTCTGGATAAGGGCGTCTGCTAAATGCTGTAAATGTAAATGATAGCAAATTCTTTTTCTAACAGTATAATTCACGAGTACAAAAAGTGACATTGGGTCACCTTTTAAACAAGCGATATCATGATGAAAATTTTTACTGGTATAGAGCCTTTTACCTGCAAAAGTTTGAGTTAAATGTTTTGCATTCTAATTGCTATATAGCAGACCTGCTTATTTCCAAGGTAGTCATCAGACATTGAATGACGCATACGTCAAGCTGATTTCCAAAGCATCAGAACAGCTACTCAAGATTCCGACAATTTCAAAACCATGAATCAAGGGGCTGTGATTTTCTGCACAGAAGTAGTCATGCACTTCTGGTGCATTTTGAGAGAAAACTGTCACTGGTAATTGTGATGCACCCAAGGAAAAAGCTTGCTGTTCGTCTAAGTACCTAGTCCCCTCCAGGCAAAAGCCAATAACCACTCCTTCAGTGGGAATGAGAAATAAATAAACAATTAAGTAAGAGAAAAGTATCGACCGGCTACCATGTGCATTTTTTGAGCTTGAAGCATGCTTATATAAAAGGCTTGCTGAAGCAGTGGATTTGAGTGGACTTAATCACTGAATCAATTCAGTGTTTACGTCAGTCAGCGAAGTTCAACAAATTTCCATTCGTTTGCATTTGTAGCAGCTGAATACTGCCATGCATGTAACTGAAACCAGTGGTGCTCACTAAGATCTACTCAATAACTTACACGATAAAGATTTTCTGAACCCAGGATTAGTAAACAAGTTATAGGCTAGAGTACAGGCTAGAATACATTCTGATCAAGTGGCCGATCACAGTGCAAGCAGACAACACTGCCAAAGATGTGGAGAATATTAAAGGACTAGCTCTAAAACCTGGCTTTCCAATTTAGTGTTGATGCATGAATAACAGCTTTTAACAGCACAGTTATTAATAGTTATTAGTTTAACAGACTTATGATAATTAATTCTTTCATCCGTGCACAGCAGCAGTAGCAAAATCATTCTGTTAATAATGAAATTTAAAATGAAATGCACAATGCATTCCAAACTGGAACCAGTTGTTGCTTCCTGAGAATTACTCTCATCTATATGTGTACCTAATTTATATATGCGGTTCCAGACATATTGCAGTTACACACTTGTGATATCAAGAAATACATGGTTAAATGAAGAGCACTAATATTGAGCCTGATGTATGCTACATCTAGAAAATTGAGGGTCATAGTGTTTGTTAAGGATAATGACTGAGATGCTTTGATGGATAGAGTACGTCTGATCTTAAACCTGGATTCTCCCGGGCCTCTGATTTGCATTAGCCACTCTGTTAAGCCCCTCTCTTCTTTATTCTGCCAAACGGACTTGGCCATCATTATGTCTCTCATTATCTCTCAGCTCTCATCAGTATTCCACACGGTCCATCTTAGGAAGTCGTACAGACAAGTTACAAGTCTCCTTCCAATTTCCACACAGGCACATATGCACACCATCACTGATGGAGTGCAAAACGTATAGGGTAAGACCTTGGACATACATTGAACATCATTTATTCCATGGGAAATGGACACAGGACAGAAATGGCAGAATTGACAGTAATGGTTGTTGACCGGACATTACCATAGTCACATAGTCTTTCTTTGCTACTGTAATGTAAATATAAAAGGTATTTTCAAAAGAAAACTGCGCGCATGATGCGTAATGATACGTAAACGTATCAGTGATACTGCTGAAAACAAGAGTGGTTGATGAGTGATTGAAACGACTGATACTTTTGTTTTACAGAATACAAAAATGCATTGATAGACAGTATTACAAACAACTTGGAAGATCAGCAAGGTGAGTGTATGTGAACAAGTCTATATAGTTAAAGATTAGAGAGAATATGCAGGTAGTGGGGGAACAAAAAAGGAGTTCTACTTACAATAATACAAGCATACAGTATACAATGGGGTAAAAAGTATTTAGTCAGCCCCTGATTGTGCAAGTTCTCCTATTTAGAAAGATGAAAGAGGTCTATAATTTTCATCATAGGTATACTTGAAATATGAGAGACAGAATGAGAAAATAAAATCCACTCCTTCGTTGCCCGAGCGGTGTGTTTGGGATCATTGTCATGCTGGAAGACCCAGCCACATTCCATCTTCAATGCTGTCACTGATGGAAGAAGGTTTTGGCTTAAAATCTCACGATACATGGCCCTGCTTATTCTTTCCTTAACACGGATCAGTCGTCCTGTCCCCTTTGCAGAAAAACAGCCCCAAAGCATGATGTTTCCACCCCCATGCTTCACAGTAGGTATGGTGTTCTTGGGATACAACTCAGCATTCAAACATGACTAGTTGAGTTTATATCAAGAAGTTCTATTTTGGTTTCATCTGACCACATGATATTCTCAATCCTTTTCTGGATCATCCATATGCTCTATGGCAAACTTCAGACGGGCCTGGACATGTACTGGCTTAAGCAGGGGGACACGTCTGGCACTGCAGGATCTGAGTCCCTCTCGGCGTAGTGTGTTACTGATGGTAGCCTTTGTTACTTTGGTCCCAGCTCTCTGCAGGTCATTCATCAGGTCCCTCCGTGTAGTTCTGGGATTTTTGCTCACCGTTCTCATGATCATTTTGACCCCATGGGATGAGATCTTGCATGGAGCCCCAGATCGAGGGAGATTATCAATGGTTTTGTATGTCTTCCATTTTCTTACAATTGCTCCCACAGTTGATTTATTCACACCAACCTGCTTGCCTATTGTAGATTCACTCTTCCCAAATTGGTGCAGGTCTACAGTTTTCATCCTGGTGTCTTTCGACAGCTCTTTTTTCTTGAGTTTGGAGTCTGACGGTTTGAGGCTGTGGACATTTGTCTTTTATACAGATAACGAGGTCAAACAGGTGCCATTAATACAGGTAACAAGTGGAGGACAGAAGAGCTTCTTAAAGAAGAAGTTACAGGTCTGTGAGAGCCAGAAATCTTGCTTGTTTGTGGGTGACCAAATACTTATTTTCCACCATGAGTTACAATTAAATTCTTTAAAAATCCTACAATGTGATTTCCTGGATTTTTTTTCTTATTTTGTCTCTCATAATTCCAGAAGTTGAATCTGTTCATCTGGACATAGATTTTGTCGGAGAAACGTTTCGTCACTGATTAAGTGACTTCCTCAGTCTCGAAGAAGTCAATTAGATGAGTAACGAAATGTTTCTCCGACAAAATCTATGTCCAGATGAACAGATTCAACTTCTGGGATTTTCTTTCCTGGATTATTAAGCATGCATCAAGACGTTTTGTCTCTCATAGTTGAAGAGTACCTATGATGAAAATTACAGAACTGTTTCATATTTCTAAGTAGGAGAACTTGCACAATCAGTGGCTGACTAAATACTTTTTTGGCCCACTGTACATATATAATGTGACACAGACTCATGATGAGTAATTTTAACCACGATTTGCATTAAGTTTAGCTTTCAATCAAAAGAATTCAAACTTTTTAAAAGTGACCATCAAGCATTAAGCAGTCTGAGACTTCATTTCTGATGTGTAAGCGTCGCACTGTACACCTATCACTCCCCAGGTTCAATTACGGACTGTGTGTGGCAACTGCTGATTTAATTTTCCTGCTGTGGCAGAGTGGAGGGGAGTGGGTATGTCTGCAGGATCTGTGTGTAAGACCTGAACAGGCCGAGATCCAAGGAGCAGTCCATTAGTGGTATAATTATAGGCTCGGCAAGATAACCACGCCACACTTCACTAACCACCGCACGGAGCCCTTACTGCGCCAGTGCTTTACTTAATACCTTCATTACAAAAGACAATCACTTAATTATAGAGTCTGGGGAAGAACATCAAAATGTGCGTCAAAATCAATTTGAAGGCTGGTAATGGAGAGTGGTAGAGTTGTTTATTGTCAACCTGGCATGCGTGTCAGTTGAGATCCAGCAGTCAAAGCTGATCTAAAAATGAAGCAATTCAGTAACTTGTGGCATAATGGAGTGGAAAGAATGTGACAGAGCAAGAGAAAGAGCTTGTGGTAATTGTATAGTTCTGAAACTCGTTTATGGTCTAATCACAGTACCTGCTGGTAAACCGGTTATAATTAAGACAAAGGAGAAGATGCTTTTTGAACAGTCCTAAGCTCATTATCAGAGTATTGATGTTCAGCCATACACAAATAGTGCAGCACTATTACCCTCAAACATACTGGCACTGAGAACTTGGACAATATGTTCCAAATTGTCATTCTCATACCAATTGTTCTATTGCCTCAATATTATTACATCTCACATTCAGTTTTGGGGAATGACATCACTAGTAATTAATGTGTTTCAAGCTACACCCCCAAATCAGAAAAAGTTGGGACGGTATGGAAATTGCAAGTAAAAAGTATATGCAGTGTTCCTTAAATTTCATTTGACTTTTATTTCAATGCAGACAATGAATTAAATAAAATCCCTTCCAGTCTTTCTTTGAGGAATATTGTTTTTAAACATTTCAATAACTCAGCCTTTCCTATATACTGCTTTTGTACCAAAGCATATACTCATGTTCAATTGTTGACATTACGTGTTTGAAATCACATCATTATTTAGTATTTTTTTTTTTACCTCATTACTAGCCCTAAAGTGTCCCTATCCCAACTTTTTTGAATGTGTTGCAGGCCTGAAATGCAGGAATGGATGTTTATTAATAAATGAAATGAAGTTGACCAGAAACAAGCAACCTGAAATATCTTGGATTGACACTGTCTGCAAAGAATAGAAGTGAAAGTAAATGTAAGGAACACTGTATATATTTTTATTTGCATTTTCCATACTGTCCCAACTTTTTCTGATTTGTGGTTGTATTAGTTTACTTCGTTATCCAGTAATCAGTTAGCAGCGCTGTAGTTTTTACAACACAGTGGCATATTAAGAGTTACACCACTTCATCGACCGCAAACTATGGTTGATAAACACTACAACCTTTTACACAGACTTCATTAGAATCCATCATGTCATCTATTTGTTTTCTGGTGGAAGCACAACTGACTCAAGGTTATAGGTTGCTAAGTTCCCTCCCCTTGAAACTGATCTGATAACAGCAGAAAAGCTGGACTTAACTGCTAATGAGGATTTTCAGAAATCTGTGAAATGCATATGAATGTAGCGGTGCTAGTGCCACAACAGGTTAAGGTCAGCCTCATCCTGTTGAAGGGTGGAGAGACTCCAATGACATCCCGATGCAACTAACATGCATGTGGGAGTGTATCTTTTAAGAAGAGTCAGTGTCTCACCACTTTCAGGATTAGGCTACTTCTAACTGTGATTGAGTTGTTTTATGGCAAAACCATTATTTATAAGGAAGTTTATGGATAATGCAACAATTTAGGGACAATGGGAATTGGCCCACATTGACACACATTGGATTTGTAGAAAATAACAGCTAAATGTGCAAATCACTGTGGTCACGAAAGGCTTCATATTAAATATTGCAGCTCTTTGATATCTGAATATAAACTACATGATTATGAGATTTATTTAAACTTAATCGGATATTCTTTTTAGATTTATTTACATTTAATGCTCTAAATAACCTTTTCCAGCTTAAAATTTGATCAATCACATCCCTGATCAAAATATTATTGCTTTATGGTTACTAATCGATGGTAAAAATGACTACCGTATTTTTCGGACCATAAGGCGCACTTAAAATCCTTTAATTTTCTCAAAAATCGACAGTACGCCTTAAAATGCGGTGCGTCTAATGTATGAATTAATTCTGGTTGTGCTTTCTGACCTAGAACCGATTGTAGATGGTACACGGCGCTCATAAATCTGTCAAAATGTTTTAGCACGGCCTTTGGTAGGTTACGAAGCTCACGGCCACCGTAGTGCGCAGCATCGCGGAGTAATACGGTGTGTGCTTCAGCATTACGGTGTGTGCATTCATTCATTTATTTTCGTAGCGGATTTCAAACTCAGCGCTATCAGTCACGCAGTACAACATGGACATAGAGCAGCTGCAAGAGAATTCAACATTAACGAATCAATGGTACGGAAGTGGAGAAAGCAAGAAGACGCCCTGCGCCAGGTAAAGACCAAACTGAGCTTCCGAGGGAAGAGTTTTGTTTAATTTAATGTGTCTTATAACCCGGTGCGCTTTATAGCCCGAAAAATACGGTAAATGATTTGGTGGCTATAGAACAATGGCTTTATTGGATGATTTCCTTGCCATCAGTGATGATTGGATAATGAGTTACATTTCAAAGAGCCACATTCTTGTTTCCATGTGGTGTGTTGAGTTCAGATTGGATTGCAACTGAATGGTAAAAGAATGAAAGAGTCAGCAAGTGCATGTTACTGTAGTGTTACTCCTGTCTGCTGAGTGAGTAGGGGAATCCAATAAAGCTCTTTTCAGATTGGATTAGTTTATCAGGGGGATGTCAGTGTTTGAAATTATCTGTCTCTTCAGAGATAAAACTCTTGCATCCAGACAGTAATAAAATTCCTGCAGAACAAGTGAGTTTCTAGCACGTTGTATTCTCTGTGAACCCAGATGAACTTGTCATTACTTACAGAATTCACAAAAAAAACTTTATGTAGGATGTCATTATGTAGGTAAAAGTCTATACTGTGCATATTTAAACATAAAGCAAGGCAATTAATGCAATGAAAATTGTTCCTTTAATCAGTCAGCGCTATCCAGCTATTTGTAACATTTATAACATCCTGTCCAGTTTAATAGTGCAGTGGATGGAATCAACCAAGTTTGCTCCTGTGGAAGTGACATTTACCTCAGAACCTCATGTAATTTTACTCCAGTCCAGATAGATCTTAAGGAAGCACTGAGTGAAGGGATACCTCTGTCACCTGCAGCAATGATGCAGTGTTTAAACTTTCTATCATGAGTAACACAGAAAATTGAGTGTAAAGCCAGAGAAAACTTCATCCCACTCATCCCCAAACTCAATTACGGCCACATTTCCTCGACTTACTTCACTTACTTTTTACAATTTTGTTTAAGACTAAAATTATGGCTCTTTAAATAAAATATACAGTATGCTGCACCAAAATGATGAAACATATGTTCAGGAAACTAAAGCAAGGCAATTTTATTAACTCCAAATCAGAAATATTTGGGACAGTATGGAAAATGCAAATAAAAAGTACATAGTATTCCTTATATTTATTTCTCATTTTTGTTCTGGCCAACTTCATTTCATTTGTTAATAAACATCCATTTCTGCATTTCAGGCCTGCAACACTTTCCAAAAAAATGAGATGAAATGATGATCACCATTCCTTGTCACTATATTAAAAGATGGTTTAGCACCGAGGTTACAAGCAATTATGTGTTTCAGGTGTTATTTTGTCACATTTTCCCTGCAAACATGTCTTCATCATTCTATACTGGGGACAGGTCATGTGTGCAGGCAGACCAGTCCAGTACCTGTTCCTTCCTCTTCTGCATTTTCTTGTTCTTGTTTTGCATTTTCTTGTTGAAAATGGACATCCCTGGAAAACATGTCATACTGAAGTGTCCTTTTTTGCATTAATGCTGTTATCACAGAAGTGTTAATTACCTTTGCTAATGGAACTGACACAACCCCATATCTCGACAAATCCTGGATTTTAGATTCATTCCTGATAAAAAGTCTGGATGGTCCGTTTTGCCTTTGGCCCGGAGCACATGGCATCCATTTCGTCCAAAAAAGATCTGGAGTACTGATTCATGTGACCACAATACACATTTCCACTGGGTGATGGTTCATCCCAGATGCCACCAAGCCCAGAGAAGAATGACAGATGCAGTGCCATCGGGATCAGAGATCACGGGTCATTTAGGCTTGCACCCTTACCCTTTACGCGCTGAATTTCCTATTTTCTTTGACAAACGTTGTGTTTAGACATTTCAATAATTTTCTCATGCACCTGGAGATCCTCTGCTCATATGTCCTCCCCAAATACTCAGCTTTTTGTGGATACTGGTTTTGTACCAAATTATGTTTAAAATCACCTGTTGACATCACATATTTGAAATCACGTCATTATTTCTTTTTTTCTTTTTTCTTTTTTACCTCATAACTATCCCTAAATTGCTATTGTGCCAACTGTTATGGAATGTGTTGAAGGCCTGAAATCCAGGAATGGATGTTTATTAACAAATGAAAGGAAGCTGACAAGATAAAAGATGAAATACCTTGGATTCATACTGTATGCAATAAAGTCCAAAGTAAATGCAAGACACTGCGTTTTTTTTTTGTATTTGCATTGTCAATACTGTCCCAACTTTTTCTGATTTAGGTTTGTAGATATGGGAAATTCATTAGCAGCAAAGGGGAACTGCAACAATCAATGCCATAATCAGTCTAAAATGGGTCATGCTGCGTTTCTCATATAAAATCGAAATCCCTGAAACATTGTCCCTGGCTAATTTAAACATGATTTTATTTATTATCTGCTCACTGTAATTTACATAGTAGGTCATTAAAGGGATATACAAAACAAGGATCCGTATCAAATATCTGTACACTACCATAACAACACTCAGGTGTAACACAATGCTGTATTGCACTTTTTAGCGTCAACTGATGATTCATGTAAATGAGTAATGAAAAGTGCTATGTACTCCTTGCAACAGCATAAACCATTATTATAATTGGGAAAATATGGAAACCTCACTGCATAATGAATATTTGGCTTCCTGAGCACTTGTATTTCATAGATTCTGGATCGCTGTCACAAAAGTCACCTTAAAAACTTTAGTCTTTTGTAAATATAACTTATTTTACTGATTTCCCATCATATTTTAAGTCTACTCATATATTGCATAAAAGCAAGCTGTTCATTCTAAGCTTGCCTGGGCATGCACTCCGTGTAGGTACTATTCAAATTTTGTCTTAGGCATGCCTGGGCATGTTTATGCAGGTTAGATGCTGGAAACAGGCTACAAAAGCTGTTCACATTTACAGATACTGCTTTGGCACATGCTGACCCATGTTCTTCAGGCAATAGTGTAGTTAGTATACTTTCAATAACATTAGGACTTATTGTGCTCCGGAAGAGTTACCGTAATACAGCAGAAATGTCTCATCTATGCGTAAGAAAGAAAGATATATATATATATATATATATATATATATATATATATATATATATATATATATATATATATATATATATATATATAAAATGGGACATGGTCTATTTAATTATTCATGAGATAATTTGCATGGACCATATTATGGATACGTGTGGTGGTAAGGAGGTGGAACATGAGGCTCCGTTTACCTGCACACATTTTGATTTGTGATTTCTAAACAGGAAACGGCATTCAGGGTGTGTGTGTAATCTGAATTGTTTTTGTGTGCAACGCATACTTTCACTCCAAAAATCCATGCAGAGTTTTAAAATGAGGCTAAATTAAATTCACTAAATTCTCCAAATTCCTTCATGATACAGAAAATCGAAATTATTTTTTTTTTTATTCAGATTTGTTCTGTTCAGATTATGTTTTATCATAATCTTCACATTATTTGTCAAAAAGCATCATTTGGAAAAAAAAGAGTTTTACAATTGCAAATTTCAGAATGTGAAAGAGGTATACCGTATTTTCCCCGGGCTACAAAGCGCACCGGGTTTATAAGGCGCATGAAATGAAACAAAACTCTTAAGTTCCGTGGGAAGCTCATTTTGGTCTTTACCCTGGCGCAGGGCGTCTTCTTGCTTCCTCCACTTCCGTACCATTGATTCGTTAATGTTGAATTCTCTCGCAAAGCTGCTCTATGGTCCATGTTTTCGTACCTGCGTGACTGATAGCGTTGAGTTTTGAAATCCCGCTTCGAAAATGAATTGAATGGATGCACACACCTTAATGCTGAAGCACATACCGTATTACTCCGCTATGCTGCGCACTACGGTGGCCCGTAAGCTTCGTAACCTACCAAGACCCGTACTAAAACATTTTGACAGATTTAATGAGCGCCGTGTACCATCTACAATCGGTTCTAGGTCAGAAAGCACAACCAGAATTAATTCATACATTAGACGCACCGCATTTTAAGGCGCACTGTCGATTTTTGAGAAAGTTAAAGGATTTTAAGTGCGCCTTATGGTCCGAAAAATACGGTAAACGCATTAAGCATGCCTTAGGTGACAAGGCAGAAAGCTTTGCTATTAAGACAAACTGGTGCTCAAGTGCAACCACAACTCTCATTAGCAAAAAATCTAATTAAGGCATAGAATTCCTTGTCGGTGTAGTTACAGCACATTTAGAGTTAATTATGTATTCTTTATGTACTTTATGCTAAGTTATTTGGAATAGGAGCATTACAAGTACAGTATGTGTGTTAGTTAAAGAGAGAAAGCGATGTTAGGCTTTTTTTTTTGGAAATGTCCTTCTTGAATGGAGTTGCATGGCAACCACTTATAATGCCCAAAAGCCATTTTAATATGAGATCATTACAGAGCTGCTTCAGTTGATGACAAGGGATACCAGGATTGTTACACATATCAACAAATATTAAGTACTCATTTATGACAGTATGAAACTACTGGCATTGACGCATATTAATATAGCAAGAATTTACACTTCTCCCACAATGTCACTTACTGCATTAATATGAGGCAGATGATGCAGAAGACAGCAATGATGATGAAAGGCATGCCAGGAAACGTGGGCAAAGTTTGGGGGTACAGACCGTTGAATAAGCTACCGGCAATGAGGATGCAACTGGCTTCCACTGAGGCTGAGAAGGAAAACATGGCACCTGTGGAATTAAAGTGAGGTCATTAGAAGCTAATGGTAGTTGTAAATGTATTGGCTTGAAGTTAATGTTTTAATTATTCACACAAAGGCTTGTTTTAATTGAGTCTGACTCTTGTTAATCCAACTGTTTATTTTTACTATGCACATTGTAGATAGAAAGCTGGGCTTAGGAATGTTTTCCTCGTGCAGTGTTGAAGCAGACTCACTAGTGTTCACACTGTGGGGTGTTTGGAGTGAAGACATAAGTATTGGTTTGAACCACATTGATAACATTTCTTCCCATGCAGCAGTGAACTCTGGGGCAGCTCTGATTAACTGGAGTAGAATGAGCTGGCGTGCATGAGAGCAGCTTTAAGTGCCTCTAGCAGGGAATCCTTATTGATCAGATGTGAAGTTGACAGTGTTCCTGAATGCTAACTCTAAAGTGTTGGTGATGTGCAATCTGAAAGACACATGGAAGAAGAGAACCAGCACAACAGGATGCTGAGGAGGGCATGTTTCTGAGGAAGAGAAAACAAAAGCTTCTCCACCTGTCTACTCAACTCAAGCATGCTCACACTGACCAGAAAATAGAGATATTTCATTCTTAAAGTGAAAATGTCTTAAAGATTATTATTGAAAATTAATCAGAAGGGACAAGTGGTGGGTGGGGCAGAAGGGAAATGTGGTGGGTAGACAAAGTGGTTTTTATGGGGGGTGGGGCCGTCTGTTGCTTCATGTCCTTTCATTTACATTTACAGCATTTAGCAGACGCCCTTATCCAGAGCGACTTACAATTGATACAGTCTTACAGTCCAAGCAATTGTGGGTTAAGGGCCTTGCTCAAGGACCAAACAGTGTAAGCTTGGCAGAGGTGGGATTTGAACCCTGGACCTTCTGGTCCATAGTCCAGTACCTTACCCGCTAGGCTACCACAGTCCCTGCACAGTCACTTTCCTGAGGTTTCAGCAGAAACGCACATACAGACTATGCATATAAGCCTGGAGAACCTTGTGACAGTATTATTATGTTACTGTTTGTTAAACAAAATACAGTTTTATTAAATACTCCTTCATGCAAAGCCTTTCATTGAAGTTTTACAGCTGCAGTTTAAACTCAATAAATAGTCCAAAGTCAGGCACATTACAAGTCTAAAGCCACTACTTGTGTGTCAATCACTTGCTAGCACCTTTTCTGGAATGACAATTAACCGGTCAGTAGATGGTGCTTCGCATCTAGAAATGAAATTCAGTTACATCTAATCAATATTAATATACCGCAAACTGTTTATGCCATATCATGTACCCTGCATGGTTTTAAGGACAGGCAGAATTACAAATGAAACTGGGCAAAAGATAAACAAACAAACAAACAACAACAAAAAACCAGTTGAAAACCACATCACTAAAATTACTTTCAGGCATCTAATTAATGTGCACAGCTTTTCCTCTCATTAGGGAGCCATGAGTGGAAAATGGTGATTAGCATCTACAGCGTTCAGCTACTGGCACAATCACATGCCCGACAAACGACAGATTAACAGTAAAAGCACAAGTCATATCTCTTGTTGCTAGTAGCGATTAAAATACCTTTTCAAGCTACACTTGACAGAGGGCTTTTAATGTGGACTCTAAAATTGACACAATAAGTCTTTCTGGCCCTGGACAGAATGTGTGGATGTGTTAATTTCAGGGTTTGAAATGACCTTTGTAGCTTAACAGCCAATGTGGTTAGTAGTTTTATATATTTAAAATGTAATTATCATCATTTTAACTGACCAAAAGACTGCCATCCAGACTATTTTAAATTATATGAATTATGTAGTGTATGTATAAATCAGAGGTGTCAAAATGAATGTGTTCATTCATTCATTCACTTTCAAGAACAACCCTAGACAGGGCGCCAATCCATCGTAAGGCACACGCACTTGCACACCTATAAGCACACTCACACAGACGAAGGGTCAATTTAGCAAAATCAGTTAACCTAAAGCATGGACTATGGGAGGAAACTGGAGCACCCGGAGTAAACCCACACGGACACAGGGAGGACATACAGACTCCACACAGAAAGGATCCAGACCACTCCACCTATAATCAAACACAGGATCTTCACAATGTGAGGAGACGGTGCTACCCACCGAGCCACTGTGCCACCCAAATTAATGTGTTAACAACCCAAATTTTAAGGGTGATCATTATTTTAAGACTGTCAATAGCATGTTCAACACAGTTAATCGCAATGTTTGACTTCATAAGACACCCATAGATATAGGCTGAATTTCTTGAATTTCCCTCTGGGATCAATAAAGTATCTATCTATCTAGACTGTGTCCGAAATGCAATAATATAAAGAACATTATTCACCTATGGGGAACAAAATTGGTGAGAGTAATAAACAATTTCAGATATATTTTTATACACCTTTGATCATAGCTGTGTGACAGCAGATTTGGTAACATAAATACACTAAACATCACTGTGTAATTTAACATCATGTCTGGACCACAGGATAGCAGCTTGTACAGCAGTCTCCCCTTAACCACAGGGGCTCTGTTCTAAGATTTCCTGTGCATGCCTGAAAGCATGGATAATACTGAATTACATACAATATGTAATATGTATTTTTGATGTGAACACAGAGATGGCTACTACATTATTAACTGCAGGTTGTGTGCAGGCGTGGCTACTTCATAAGGGCAGGCTGGGCAGAACCCCATCAAAAGAATCATTATCTTCAAAGCATAGTTCCATATTATAAACCATAAAATATCTTCATGTGTACCTAATGGGTAGTGTATCCGACAGCTTAGTATGTAAATAAAAAAAACAGGCAATGTCAACCACTTGTGCAAAAAGTAGTGGTTATATTTTGTAATATGAAATAAAGTGATAATGTGTAAATAACCTTGGTTTACTTTGCTTAACCAATAAGACCTACATGACTGAAAGCGTAGTTTAATTAGCCTTCCTGGTACATATTAATGAATTCAGTTTCCAACCTCTTCATCATCACTTATTCATTATTTCTAAAATGAGCTTTGTTGATATTGTTTGTTAGTTTATTTGGTTTATTTAATGTCACTTTCAACATCAATGGCTATTTACATCGATACACAAGGGTACTTCAAAACTAGTCGTACATACTTAGATTGGGCCAATTTAGTGTAATTAGCGTAATTAGTTAACCTAATGCATGTCTTTGGACTGTGGGAGCACCCAGAGTAAACCCACACAGACACCAGGAGAACATGCAAACTCTACAAAGTCAGAGTCCAAGGTTGGGATCGAACTAGGGATGCTAATCGCGGCGCCACCTTGCTGCCAGCTTTGTTGATAATATGGTTCAGGAGCCTGTTCCTACCCCAATTACTCTTATATTATACTATATACTATATTATACTACATATTATACTATATATTTTTGGTCAGCAGCTGCCACTTTTCAATTATTATTTTCTGGAATTTTTCCATTTAATATTTTTGAACTGAAACCACAGACAGTGAATCCATGTAATATGCCTAGATGTACATTTATGTTGTTTCTAGTTCGGATACCTAATGAAATGAATACTTTGCTGTAAATATTTTTCATTAAAAGGTATCATTGAGTTTAAACGATTGTGTTGTTATTGTGTTTTGAACATGACGTCTCAGCAGCCCTCTGGCAGAGAAGTCTTCTACTTCTTCTATCCTGGAGAACAGCATAATTATGTCCTGGTCTGGACGTCAGTGTGTGTCACAGGATAGGCAGGTGCCGCTGTTGCCATACCAGGGGATGATCCCCTGACCATCCTTACCTCAAACCCGCGTCCCTGTGGAGCTGGGCTAGCATATTAGACCTCTGCACCATCCAAGAACTTTTACTGATTTTATGTTGTGGAAACAAAAATAGTTTTCAAGGATGTTCTATTGATATGCATAGTGGTTGCTAAATTGCTAAAAATTGCTCAATATTGCTAAATTGTGTATAAATAGCCAGAAATGAGCAATTGTGTATTACCCACATACATACTTGTGTTAAAATAGTGATACCTTTCTAAAAAAAAAATCATACAGGTTAAAGTAGACCATGAGAAAGTTACTCAAAAAGCAATTAAAATAATTTGTATCTACATGCCAAAATAAATTCAATCCAAAATTGTGTAAAAAGTGGTAGGATATTTAATAACACTGAAATAGCAGTAGGATATGGAAACATTTGCAAAAACAACAAGTCCAGTTTGTCATAAAGTAATGAGTGTTATAATAATACAGCTGTTAACAACAAATACAATACAGCACAATACAAATACAATCTGCCTTTATGCACATGCTTTAAAAAACCCTATTACTATTGTCTTTATCTGGATGTACACTGGTGGAGAGTTTGGCATATTAAGGGACATCACATGAGTATTGTGTTAATTAGAAAGAGCTAATAACTCATGACCACAACTCACTCCATCCTAAACTGCAGTAACATGAGTTAACCTGGCAGATCCAAACTCAAATGCAATTCATCACCAATGATTCTGTTGTGCAAGTAACACTCAAAGAACACTCAACACTCAAAGGTTGGATTGGATTAGCAAATAACATGTTACCAACTAATGGTATACAATTATAAGGTTTACTGATAAAATATAGACGAAACCCTTTTCACATTTATGAATAATTATAATTAAGAATAATTATAAATACCTTGGTAAATATTTTGAATGTATCTAGGGTTACTGCCAAAATGATAAGTAACTGTATAATTGGTTGCCAATAGTAAAACATTCCTGCATTTCAAAACCTGAAATATCTATTTCGAAAGCCTACCTTGTTCATCAGGTCCCACGAGGACAGAGGACACTGAGCGAATCACTGCCTGTGTGATCCCACTTGGAGTTCCTACAACAGCCACTGTGTAGCGATCAAAAACACAAAAGCTTTGAAATTATTTGTATGAAAGAATTGCATTTCAAAATAGATATGTACTGTACATGTACTAAGCGAATGTGTACTATGCGAATGTGAGTGCAATTACCATTGTAATAAGTACTCAATGGCCTGAATATGTCATAGTTCCTAATGTGTAAATGGTCAAAATGTAAATGTTCAATAATTAAGGAGTTTCATCCACATGCATGTGTTTCTCAGCTCATTTAAGTGAAAATACTCTAGTCTAGAATGAGTATGCTGCAGAACCAGTTCCCCAAAATGACACGCAAAATGTTTACTTATTGGTCTGGTTCTGTGGGAGTTATAAGTCTTGCTGAATCCCGTCCCTTTACACACTCTCACACGCACGTGTTTTTGCATAGAAATGAAGATAGTGAGTTCTGCACGATACCACTGTGTCCCTGATTATCACCGTCAACAGAAAAGAGTGGAATGCAGATGCCTCCCCCAGCTGCTGATTATTCACTACAGCCACTACTCATCTCTCTGTCAAAGCTCTCTAGTTCTCCAGGTCGATTAGAATAACAATTTCAACAACCATTTATCTAATTACGTATATCAATATTGATCGGTCTCTCCCCACTACACTGCCAGTTTACAGTGAATGATGCAGTCAGCTAGGTAGGTCTGTAAATGGGGATTTTCAGAGAGGCTCACACTTCAAAGGAAATTTTCAGACAGAATCCTAAATTTAGTCCATGTATATAAATTCTAGTCAGGCAAGGTGGCTGTTGGAATATTTAATCAAACTGACATTCTTGGGAAAGATTGCAGGTTGGTGGTAGGTCGAAAAAGAATCCAGGACAACAATAGAAAGAGAATCCTTCAGATCCAGTATTTTTTTTAACAACATAGTGTTTTAATTACCTCTGAACATGGTGAAATAATCTAAGTACATTTTTTTTCAGGAAACTACTTGGAACATCCTTATATATTTATCCTCAGGTTTTAACTTTACCTTCACACTTGTTTTGTATTATCATATTCTCAGTTTTTTTTAAATAGGGGGAGCACACATGTTTATATATACTGTGTATGTACTCCTGGTCTTTGCACAAGGATGATCGGGCTATAAGTATCTGTGGGGTGTACGAAGGGTTTCATAGATTGAGAACAGGTGGTACAGTACAGTGAATGTCTTATACAATGTGTGGAAAATGGGTCGTAAAGCAGATGTTAATGATTTGCAAAAAGAAGTGACTGCATTTGGACGTGCCAGAGGCCATAGTGTGAAGGAAGTCGTTGAATTTGCAGGTGTATAAAGCACATGGTCATATGGGTCTGCCAACAGTGGCAAAAATCCCAGGCTACAGGAAATTCTCATCAGAATCCGTGGAGGTATTACACACTATTAGGTACGTTTTAGTCACACACAATTTCAGTGACTCATATAAACCTCCCTAAACCTCCTCTTCTCCTCTTTGGACTTCCTCCTCTGGCGGTTCCATTCCCAGCATTCTTGCTCATCTGTGGCCTGTATCTGTCCTCTGCACAAGACCAAACAATCTCAATCAAGCCTCTCTCACTTTGTCTCCAAACCATCCTACCCAATCCCACCTTCCCTCTAACATGCTCAATCCTAATTCTATCTAACCAGTGGAAACAATACCATCTTCAACTCTTCCTGCTCCCTATTCTCATTACAGATGACAATGTCAACTACAAACATCATAATCCATGGAGACTCTTGCCTGATTTTGTTAACGTGTCCATTACCACTGCAAACAAGAAACTGCTCAGAGCCAATCCGCATTGCAATTTCACCTCTAACTTGAAGCAGCCTGTCATTTGTACTACACACCTCACTGCTGTAACACTGTCCATACGTATCCTGCACCACCCTCACATACTTCTCATACAATACTTCTCTCTTGGCACACTGTCACAGGCTTCATGAGATCCATAAACACGCAACTCTTCTGAACTTCTCTTTACTTCTCCATCAACACTCTCAAAGCAAAAAATAAAAATAAAAAATCTCATCTGTAGTACTCCTTCTTGGCATGAAACCATATTGCTGCTCACAGATCATTACCTCCCTCTGAGCCTAGCTTCCACTATTTTTTCCCAGAAATTCATGCTGTGGCTGATCAACTTAATGCCTCTGTACTCCTGCAGCTCTGCACGTCACCATTGTTCTCACGAATTGGAACAATATGGTTAAGAACTCCACTGCTGTCTCTTCTAAACATCTCCATGTCTCCACTGTTATGTCATCTATGTCAAATGCCTTTCCACTCTATTCATAGATATCCTTATTTCACCCTTGTTAATGCACTGCACTTCCTGATTCACTATCTCCACAAACTCCAATCTTCTTTCTCTCATTTTCTTCATTCATCACCTCCTTAATGTAACCTTCCCAACACACTGTCACTGTCCCAACACACTCTCTGACTTGCTTGTTAGCACACTTCCATCTGTTGCCTTTATCACCATAACCTGCTACACATCTTTTCAGTCTCTCTCTCCTGTCTGGCCAATCAGTACAAGTTATCTTCCTCCTTATATTTTTCTGTACTTCCTTCCTCTGACCAGATGTCACAACAAGTATATTCATAGCTGACTCCCTCGCCACCTCTGCAGTAACTACCCAGTAGTCCAGCACCTCTTCACCACCACCCAGTGCCTCTCACCTCCTTCCTGAATTTCACAATCTACCTTCTTTAGTTTAGCCCTTTTTTCTCTTCCTCACCTTCACTGTCATCCTACAATCCATCATCCAATGCTATCTAGCTTCACTCTGTCACGACGGGGTTTACGGGAGGAAGGAGATGAGCACAGGTATTCCAATAAACAATAAACTTTTATTAAATTTTATTAAACAAAAGCAACGCAAACATAAACAAAAGGGACCGTAGTTAAACAAAAGCGGGCTTACCGCAACACAAATGGTCTAAAGCGAATGAAGGCAAAGCCGAGTAATCCAAAGCGTGAGCAGACACAAGTAACCGCAAGCGGTAGCTGCCACCAAACAAAAATATGATGCCGAAGTAGACTTAATTCCGTGTTGCACATGAGCTAGGGCCCAGCTTAAATACAGTCTCATACAGCTTTAAACAATCAGTTTTAGGGCCATAGCTTCTTCTTCTTCTGTCGGGCGGAGCACCGCAAATGAGACAGAGCTAGAGCTCCTTCTAAAGCTCCCCACCAGGACACACAATCCTGCACACAACATTTACATTTACAGTATTTAGCAGACGCCCTTATCCAGAGCGACTTACAGTTGATACAATCTTACAATCCAAGCAATTGTGGGGTAGGGACCTTGCTCAAGGACCCAACTGTGGCAACTTGGCAGAGGTGGGATTTGAACCCTGGACCTTCTGGTCCATAGTCCAGGACCTTAACCACTAGGCTACCACAGGCACCATGTCTGGGGATTTTCTTTCAGGGCGACTCCCGGGAGGATTGTGATCGCTGCCATACGTGACACGGGTGGGTGGTGGGAGGCCAGAAGGAGGCCGGAAGGAGGGAACAGGTTCGGGGAGACATCATACTCTCGGGGCAGGCACTGGCATGGACCTCCTGGACTAAGGCACTGGCACAAGCGTCCTTGGCGCTGGCACTGGAACAGCCGTCCTCGGCACATGCACGGGAACGGATGTCCTCGGCGCAGGCATTGGAACGGATGTCCTTGGTGCAGGCACTGGCATGGTGCTGATGTTCTTGCCGCTGGCACGGTCGCTGATGTCCTTGGCACAAATGTCCGTGATGCTGGGGTCAGCGCAAAAGACTGGCTCCGATAACATATTGAGAGTCACGTCTCTGTCAGGTACGGAAATAGGCGGCGCATTGTGCTTAGATACCGAGCTAAACGGCACTAACAGCTAAGGTACGAAGTTATTTGGCAACACTAACACCTTAGATACAGAGCTAAGTGGTGCGGCAGACACAAATATGGAGCTAGGTGACACGTCTTTCTCAGAACTAAGAGACACGACGTGCTCTGGTACGGAAACAAAAGGCACTTCAAACTTGAATACAGAGATAAGATGATCAGGTACCGAGCTACGGGGTGCTAACGGTTCAGCTGCGGAACTAGCGAATTCAGGTATGGAGCTAACATGCTTGGTTGCAAAGCTAAAGGGCACTGTGGGTTCAGGTACAGAATCAAGTGGCACATCAGACCTCTGTACTGAGCTGACGTGTTCTGGTACAGAGCTATGGGGTGCTAACGGCTCATCTATGGAGCTAAATAGCACACCGGGTTCACGTATGGAACCAAGAGGTGCATCAGACCTCTGTACTGAGCTGATGTGCTTAGGTACAGAACTAGACAGTGCTAGCAGCTAATCTAGGGAGCTAAATAGTGCAGTGGGATTAGGTACGGAACCAGGCGGCGTATCGGACCTCTGTACTGAGCTGACATGTTCAGGTACAGAGCTACAGGGTGCTAATGGCTCAGGTACTGAGCTACGGAATGCCAATGGCTCATCTACGGAGCTAAGAGGCACGGCGTGCTCAGATACGGAGGTAGTGTGCTCAGATATGGAGCTAAGGTGCTCAGGTTCTGGGCTACTGGGCGCTAACAGCCAGGTACTGAGCTACAGGCGCTAACGGCTCATCTACGGAGCAAAGTGGCGCAGCGTGCTCAGATATGGAACTAATATGCTCAGGTACTGAGCTACTGGGCACTATGCTTCTCCAACAGCTGGAAAACTGGGGGTCGCACACGTGGGCAGCTCTCTACCAGGGAGACCAAACCTTTCCCACAGTTTCTCAAAGAGCTGGTCACTGGTCCCCAATACCAACTGGGACTAGTTCACAACAGCCCAGTGCAGTGCCTCGCCTGGAAGACGCCAATTTACAAAAACCAACCGCTCAGACTCTGAAAGGTGGGGAAATTGACGCAAGTATGTTGAGCATTGTTATCGTCAGGGTTACCGTCAAATTTTTCTGGCAGATCTTCCAGGACTGTGCGAACCGGGGTGGCACTGTAACCTACCGTCTTCATGATTATTGGTGGGGAATTCTGTCATGGCAGAGTTTACGGGAAGAAGGAGATGAGCGCATAACGGTGTTTTATTAAACAAAAGCAACGCAAACATAAAAAAGGGACCAAAGCTAAACAAAAGTGGGCTTACCACAACACAAATGGTCCGAAGCGAATAAAGGCAAAGCCGAGTAACCCCAAGCGGTAGCTGCCGCCAAACAAAAATATAATGCCTACATAATGCCTACTCTACATAAAGTAGAGCTAATTCCCCACATCATACATGAGCTAGGGCCCAGCTTAAATAGAGTCTCATACATCTGTAAACAATCAGTTGTAGGGCCCTAGCTTCTTCATCTGGTACTCCACTGTCCGGATTGTCCCTAGCGGCGAGGAGGGGTGTGACAAGCAGAGGTCTTGGGCGATCCGTGACACACCCCTTCTACCTCCTTACTCCTGCATAGGATATAGTCTACCTGATGGAAGTTCCCCTGCTGTTATATACTCTGTTCCCCAGCCTTTTAAAATACATATTTACCATAGCCATTTACGTCTTTCTTTTCAACATCTGCCACAATTTGCCCTTCCACATTCCTCTCCTTGACACCTTACCTACCCATCACCTCCTCATTAACTCTCTTGAATTTACCAACATGTCCACTGAAGTCTGCTCCAATTACCACTCTTTCTTCCTTGGGTACCTGCTCAACCACTCAGTCTAACACTCCAGAAATCTTTCTCCTTCACCTCACACCCGAGTTGCTGGGAAGGGATGGACATTCATCACCACCCCTTCAATTTCCAGCTCATGCCTCAGAAACTCTCTTTACCTCAAATACACTGTTAAAATACTCTACCTTTAGGATTACCCCCTCAGTTTCTCCTACCATCTGTGCCATAGTAGAACAGTTTGAAACCACCTCCAAGGCCTTACTCCCCTTCCATTTTGTCTCTTGTACACACAGTATGTTTGCCTTTTTCTTCTCTATCATATCAGCTAGCCCTCTCCGTTTGCCAGTTATAGTGCTAACATACAGATTTCTCCTTTTCCTCTTTCTCTTAGCAGTAGCCACAGGCAGTTTCCACTGGTATTCTGGTTCTCAGCAGTATCATTGGTGGCCATTGGTATCCCGGGCCTCGACTGATCTGATATGGAAATTTGATTTTTGATCCCCAGTGCAATGGCATGTACACTCCCACGGGCTGGGTTGTTCAAAGCCATTTGCCCAATGAATGTAGTTCTTTGTCCTGTTCAGAACAGAAGCTACATGAACATGGCATAGACACTAGAGAAACACTGGCCTCACTGAGTGTCTATTAGCTGTGTGTCAGGGACTTTAAATGATATTTGGCACACTGTTTAGAAGAAAGAATTAGAGTTTAATGAATGAATTTGATCATTTGATTTGTTAAAAATACTGAAATCCACCAAGAGGTGAAGTAGGCAGTTGGGGAACTATCATTTTTCTTCATCATAGACAAATTAGCATGCCTGCTACTTCAATGTTGTTAAGCAGCTACACATTATGCTCATATAGTTGAGTAGTCCAAATGAATTAATGGCTGTAAAGTATTCCATTAAAACATGACTTCATGTAGGGTATTTTTGCACATCTAACATTTTACAACTAGCAACTAGCACAATGAAAAGCTAAACTGCTTCTAACCTAAGCGTTTTCATCCCACTTTTTCCTGGTCATGTTTTCCTTTTCCATGCTAGTCCATTGCAGGTTTAGATAGGGATTGCTGTTAAAGCTTCGGTGGATAATCCCCTGACCAGCCTCCCCTGCCAACAGTCAACCGTGTCTTCATGCTATGGATATGGCTGACATGACCAGAAAGCATCACCAGGACTTGAACACTAGTAGACTGCTGATTATAAATCATTTGAATATAGGATGTGTATGGCTCACTGTCACAACTGTAATCAGTGAATTTAAACCAATATGAGCTAAACATGTTTTCTTTTACTTGTGTATCTTTTGTATTGTGATCATTTTTTTGTACTGAATTTAACAAATTTGAAAAAAAAAAACTAAATATATAATTTGACATGTTTCTTGTATTCTTGCTAATTTAACTTTCTAATGTTTCTTGCTAATTGCTTTAGCACTTTCTCCCACTTTTAATACAGAACAATTCTATATCAGAAATATTCGTGCAAGCTTGTTTTGCATACACAGCATGTAAGAGATCTAGCCACAAATGTTGTTAACATTTAAGTATGGGGACTCTGAAGGCAATTCCAAAACTTTCATTCTTGAAGTACGTTAAATGTTCTGAGTTCAACTGAATCATGTCCAAGCCCACCTCTTTGACATGGTACAGATCGAACCACACTTTGGGAGACAAACATTCTCAGGCACAGTACAGATAGCGAGGCTTGAATAGTCAAATAATTGATTAAGCTCAGGGCAATTAAGTTCTGAGTGTCACGCGCCACGGCAGCGCGCACCAGGACGTGGACCAACCAGGAAGTCCCTCGGCGATCGCTCTGATTGCGTTCAGCCGTGAGGCTTCCTATAAAAGCGCGCCCGCGAGAGAGGCTGGTTGCGGATTATTGATGTTAAGGTCGATGTGTCTATGTCGGTTGTGTCCCTACACACCGCCCCTCGTCTCGCGTCCCTACGCGTTCCATCCATGCTCATCCGTGTTTCTCCACGTTCATCTGCTCTCAGTTCACCTCGTAGATTCCCAGGTATTGCACGCTTAAGTTACTTCCTTGTTTTGTTTTGTTTAGTGCTCGTTTCCGGCCTCGTCCCCATTTCGTTGTGCACCTGTTTTCGGTCCTCGCCGTTTTCTGTTTGCTGTGTATGTTTTCTGTTGATTGTTGTTAATAAATCATCCCTTTCTTTTTGAACCTGCGTTCGTCTCCTCTCCATCGCCTCACGGCGTTACAGAATAATCCGCCGCTATGGAGACGGCAGGTTCTTTCGATGTTTCATTTTTCCTCGGTCGTTTCAACGGCGATCCTGCCTCCTGCCAGCCGTTCGTGGAACGGTACGTGCAGTGTTTCAATCTTCCCTTATATATCAATATTCCCTTCGATTCTGAGTATGCCAGGGTGTCGTTGGTGGTCCATCACCTAACCGGTGAGGCCTTAACATGGGCAACTCAGCTGTGGCCGATGCTCCGGGCTGGAACCGTGGGGCAGCTCTTAGAGATGCTGGAGTTTGCTTTTTGCTCCCCACGGGGCGTCCCGGGCATTGAAGCCATGAGTTTTGAACACGTTCGCCCTGTCCGGCCAGCTCTGGTTGGTCATGTGCTGGATCCCCAGCTTGCCACCAGACGGACTACTGTAATCAAGTGTCAGTGTCCGTACATGATGTCCAGTACTTTAGTCTTGGGTAGTCGTGTTCCCAACCTCTCTAGTTCTGTGTCCGAACCGGTAATAGTGCACGAATCCGTTTCTGGCTCCTCTAGTCCCATGTTAGGCCCATCAGTCTCCACGGTTGCACAGTTAGTGCTGCCGACTCCTGCACCACGCACATTGGCAAAACGGACAGTCGAGTCACCCCCAGTCGTGCCTACACCTGCACCACGGACCTTTGCGACACAGACAGTCACGTCACCCCCGGTCGTGCCCACTCCTGCACCACGGACTTTGGCAAAACGGACAGTCGCGTCACTCCCACTCGTGGCCACTCCCGCGTTCCGAACGTTTGTGCCAGTGACTGTGTCCAGGGCGTCAGCTGTTCCAGTGGCTGCCTCCAGGGTGTCTGCAGTTCCGGTGGCTGCATCCAGGGCGTCGGCAGTCCCTGAGGCCTTCCCAGAGGCCGTGCACTTGGCAGAGGCCTTCCCAGAGGCCGTGCACTTGGCAGAGGCCTTCCCAGAGGCCGTGCACTTGTCAGAGGCCTTCCCAGAGGCCGTGCACTTGTCAGAGGCCTTCCCAGAGGCCGTGCACTTGGCAGAGGCCTTCCCAGAGGCCGTACACTTGTCAGAGACCCGTCCAGAGAACGTCTCTTCCACGGAGACCCGTCCAGAGACTGTCTCCTCCACGGAGACCCTTCCAGAGACTGTCTCCTCCACGGAGACCCTTCCAGAGACTGTCTCCTCCACGGGAGACCCTTCCAGAGACTGTCTCCTCCACGGAGACCCTTCCCAAGAGACTGTCTCCCTCCACGGAGACCTTCCAGAGACTGTCTCCTCCACGGAGAACCTTCCAGAGGGACTGTCTCCCTCCACGGAGACCCTTCCAGAGACTGTCTCCTCCAGGGAGGTCCAGCAGCTTTGTCCAACGACCCTGATCCTCAGGCATCACGTCATCCCACGGCTCTGCTCTCCAGCATCCCGTCCACGGGCTCTGCTCTCCAGCATCCCGTCGTCCACGGCTTTGCTCTCCAGCATCACGTCGTCCACGGCTCTGCTCTTTCAGCATCACGTCGTCCACGGCTCTGCTTCTCCAGCATCACGTCGTCCACGGCTCTGCTCTCAAGCAATTCCCATCCACGGCTCTGCTCTCAAGCCTCGTCTCGTCGACTCCGCTCTCAAGCCTCGTCGACTCCGCTCTCAAGCTCGTCTCGTCGACTCCGCTCTCAAGCCTCGTCGACTCCGCTCTCAAGCATCGTCTCGTCGACTCCGCTCTCAAGCCTCGTCTCGTCGACTTCCGCTCTCAAGCATCGCCTCGTCGACTCCGCTCTGCAAGCCACACGTCGTCGGACTCCGCCTCTCCAGCCTCACGTCGTCGACCCGCCGCTCTCCAGCCTCACGTCGTCGACCCCCGCTCTCCCGCCCCTCACGTCGTCGACCCCGCTCTCCCGCCTCACGTCGTCGACCCCGCTCTCCCGCCTCACGTCGTCGACCCCGCTCTCCCGCCTCACCCCCCCTCTCCCGCCTCCCGCCTCACGTCGTCGACCCCGCTCTCCCGTCCCGTCGTCGACCTCGCCAGCCTCACGTCGTCGACTCCGCTCGCCAGCCTCACGTCGTCGACTCCGCTCGCCAGCCTCACGTCGTCGACTCCGCTCGCCTGCCTCTCGTCGGCGCCTCCCCGCGCCAGCCTCTCGGCTGCTGCCAGTCCCCTCCTCAGGTCCGCCCGGCAAGACGACCTCCTGAGGCGGGGCTGCGTCCAAGGGTCCCTTTTGGGAGTCCTAGCTCCGTCTCGGACTCCTTGGGGGGGGGCTCTGTCACACGCCACGGCAGCGTGCACCGGGACGTGGACCAACCAGGAAGTCCCACGGCGATCGCTCTGATTGCGTTCAGCCGTGAGGCTTCCTATAAAAGCGCGCCCGCGAGAGAGGCTGGTCGCGGATTATTGATGTTAAGGTCGATGTGTCTATGTCGGTTGTGTCCCTACACACCGCCCCTCGTCTCGCGTCCCTACGCGTTCCGTCCATGCTCATCCGTGTTTCTCCGCGTTCATCCGCTCTCAGTTCACCTCGTAGATTCCCAGGTATTGCACGCTTAAGTTACTTCCTTGTTTTGTTTTGTTTCGTGCCCGTTTCCGGCCTCGTCCCCATTTCGTTGTGCACCCGTTTTCGGTCCTCGCAGTTTTCTGTTCGCTGTGTATGTTTTCTGTTGATTGTTGTTAATAAATCATCCCTTTCTTTTTGAACCTGCGTTCGTCTCCTCTCCATCGCCTCATGGCGTTACACTGAGACATTATAAAGAAGCACAGGTTGCTGTGGAAAGGTGCCCAAATGCTTTTCAGCAACAGTAAATTCATGCAACAGTAAAGATTTGTGTTTACCCAGAAATTACACCCACAACATTGCTAGTAGTATGTATGTAGTTTGGTCCCCTTTTGCTGCTACATTGGCCTTTACTTTTTTGGGAATGTTTTCCACTTGGGTTCAGATCGCGACTGTGAGGTTGGACACTAATGATGGAAAATAATTTTCACAGTTGGCATTCAATTTCATCTGAATGTGTCTGATGGTAGTTGTGCTAATTCTTTTACACAATTACAAATTCATTTACACAATTCCATTACACAATTTACACAATTGACATGTAACTTGATCAGGCACTTAAAATTCTATGGCATAAACACTTATATGGCATTTGCTCACATTTTAACTTTGCTATTTGTGTATATTGATTTATTATGATGAATTTGAGTATTAGCACTATACATCTGGCGTAACACATTAACATAACTGTAGACTGCTTGAAATGTCATCGTCACCGTTATGACTTAAATATTAAAACTGTGTCGTTTTATATATTGCTATTGATGTTTACCATTATGCATAATGTCTGTATCAAACAATTCATTATGTATGCAAAGTCAAAAGCGATGGGTACCTACCTAAGAAGACCATCCATGTATTGGTGGAAAAAGCCAGCAGAATATAGGAGGCAGCTCTAAAGGCAACACTGACTTTGGCCACTGTTATATCCTTAAAGTAACATATGAACAAAGGGAACAGGCCCAAGAGACCAAATCCCTATCAGAAACAACATAAGAGTATGGCTGATTAGTACGGTAGTAACGTAATAGGCACCATTGTCAGCATAGCAAGAACAAATGTAAAATTTTATTTTTATTTAGATTTGATAATGATGGAATATGCTAACATTTTAGAGAATAAGATTGTTCAATATGCAAAGTATTGTATACTGTAAATGCTTAAATGAAGCCAGCATAAGCAAGTTAGTGGTCGAAATGGTATTGTTTGGCCCTACATTGACCAGGATGTCATAAATATTTCAGGCACTTTAGATTTACCTTCAGATTAATTCTCAGTGAATTAACTTGTGAATTAATTAACCTTCACAGACTGCACTTGATGAAAATGTCATCAATAACAAACATATTAATTGGTATCTCTGACTAAAATGCATTTATGAGCATTTGCATGCAATTGTGCATATATTCTCAGGAATACTTGTTTGTGTCAAGGACAGTGTGACCAGTATGAACATTTGAAGCATGCAGATTTGATTATGTCCGGCCCCCAGCTGCTGAGTAGCGGAGACCATTAAACCTATTTGCTTTCATAATTTTGCAGGCGCTAAGAATGTGAATTCAGATGCTTTTCCTGGAAAAGGTTAATGTGGCTTGTTTTTAGTTTAATCAGTGAATTAGAGTGTGTGGTGGTAAATATTTTCACTCTGCCTCCACACCTCCATAATTATGAGTTCACCTCAGCCCTGCAGACATTTATAAACTGTGTGTGCACCAAGCCATGAACCGCTTTCACCTGTTAAGGTTTTCTTCCCTCTTTTAACAAATAGGAGCCTGCGAATCAGCAGGACCTTTTGGCCTTTGTGATATGTCTCTTTTAATAGTACATCACAATACAGTAGATTTTGTACTAACAGCAATATTTTTCAACTTTCTGCCACACTGTGCTGCAGATACGGATCATGTTTTCCCACAGAACTCTTTGATTAGCTATTAGTTAAACCCTTTTTGAACATTTGTGTATTAGGCAGGCTATCTTCAGCAGCCATCTCCTCCAGACAGAGTGCATAATAGCAGCTCTCTGAATCGATGACTCTGCCAGGATCACAAAAGGCAGCTGAGCATTTGAGCGATTCGAGGCCCCATGGTGCATTGTCGACCACTTGAGTAAATGGAGAGGCATCACCTGTCCAGTCAGGAAGCTTCACTCCATAATGAGCAGCTTTTTTAAGTGTCACTCTAAGACACAGCATCGACCTGTTCACATTGATGAAATCTGTCTGCTGGCCTCTCTTAAAGGGATAAAAACTGAGACCTCCTATAGCTTGCTGTCACTATATAAAGACAAACAAAATGATGTCCTTGTTTTTTTTTTCTCAGGAGTGACAGATAATCAATGATAGCTTTGGAACCATATACATTAATTTGGTACAAATTGCATTATATCATACATTTATTTAGAATTAAAAATTCATTATGCATTTGTATGAATGTACTGGATAAACAGTCTAAATATGTCTGTCTAGTATGATGTCTGGATTTACTGTCATTTTATTTGGATGAAGGGAAACTAGAATAGTGTGGAGTTGCAGATGAATTGTGTGCTAAGCTATGACAGCAGGAAGCACAGCACCCCGACATTTGTCAGTCACTTTTGAGTGGGCAGGGTAGAAGGCTAAAGTGCAACAATTTTTTTATAGTATTGTTTGATTACAGCCTAAATGACATTCTGCGAACTGCTATTCATGGGAAACGGTTATACGCAATGTATTAAGTGACTTTTGTTTTATAAATAATTTTGCCTATAAAATAATGTACCAGTCAGTGGAACTGAACTGAAACTGAATATCTGTCTAGAACTACTATATTACACAGCTGAAGCTGTTTGTATTGGTATATTAATTATTATGTTTCAGACTAGGTTCTGATATTGGGCAGTCAGCCCAGAACCTCCACAACCACCTCCACTCAGGTGAAGTCCCTTAAGGAAAAACAGAATGGAATTGTGCCGGTCCACAAATTACATGACAAATTGAATTTGGGCCACTGTTTCCAAACTGCCCTTTGCTAATTTGGCCACGGTTAAAAACAATCAAAGATAGAGTGGAAGAATAATTCTTTGTGGCACATGAATGGATGCCTGAAGTTACAATATTGATCAGTAGAAGAATTTTGAAGAAGTGAGATCCATAATTTGGTTAAAAAGATGTGAGTCATCAGAGTGAGCATGTCTCTGTGAAAACAGAGCAACTTACAAATAAAAGCATTCTGACAGAGTTAAACACTCCAAACATTGCAGTTGTGAACTCTCTGGGCTCGTACATCAAATAGAGCAGTAGGATAGACTGATCCCCTAGGGAGAAAAAAGCACATAAAAGCACATATCATTACCCCCTCTTGTTCTTTTTCTCTGGCCTCAAGAGCACTGACATCCAGAGAAAGCATTTATAACCATCCTTGAAAGAACTTAAAAGTATTATCAACACAAACAGGCAGCTCAGACAATATCCTCACACCAGCCTGACTGAAAACTTGCCAGAGTAACTCAGGAAATTAGGATGGTTAATTACATATGACACATAAAGAGTTCTCGGGAGTGACGTTTTTCAATCATTTAATGTTTTAAAACACATAGCCAACTTTATTCATTTATGTATAACTGGCTATAGGCAAAATATTATGAATGAGAAGGTTTTCACATACTAAAAAATGAAAATGATGACGTCAATTCAGTGTTCCTGACCTTATTAAAAGACATTGTAAAACTATGTACCAATGCTTTTTAAAAGTCAGCAGTATTCCACAAGTTGGTTGAACATACCTTGCCTGGTTTTATTGCACAGAGATTTATGCAGCACTCACCAACAGCCACCAGGTTGTTTAGGAAGGTGCACAGGATGAGGAGGTGCAGTTTGAGTCTGTCCTGGCCTGGCCTCTTTCTAAAAACTGCCCTAAATGACAGTCTGATGTATTTCAGTATAAAGAGTCCAGACTCCTCCACTTCATCTTCAGTAGAAGTTATGCTGAACGTGCTGATAATTGGCCTGGGGTCTCGCAGCCACAGCAGGACATAGAGAATGGCTAAAACGTGGCAGGCTATGTAAGCTCCAAAAGTAGCCACCAAGCCAACGTCCTGTTCCAGAAAGCCACCCAGGAGGAAGCCCACCATGCCTCCGACAAAGATCATAGACTCTGCTATGGCCATGCGTAGTGTGCGGCTGGAGCCGGATTCATCGGTCACATCAGCTAGGTAACTGAAAGAACTGAGGTAGATGGAGACGTGGCCACCAGTAAGGCCAATGAAGGCAGCTGCCAACAGGCACCAATAGGCACTCATACTCTTTACTAACACCATAGCCATTAGCACTCCTCCGCTTAACAGAGACAGTAGAAAAGGCAGCAGCATCACTGACCTGCGACCAGCACTGTCAGACCAGGAGCCCAGGGTCATGGCTGGAATAATTGAGACTAAACTGGTGATGACTGTGTAGAGCAGGATGATGTAAGAGGTCTGTGACTGAACCTCCTCATCCTCTCTGTGGTGTCCATCACTGCAGGTCAAATCGTCCTCAAAGAGTGCTTGGCAAACCTTTAAATCATGGGAACAAGGCATTTAAATGGTGGATAATTATTGCTGTGGATTGTACATTGAACTTGTTGTTTGACAGTAATAGAAAAACATTTATTCACACACATCATTAAACACTGTACAGTATTGTGAGTCTGTGCAATATAAAATGTCTTGTTCACTCTGCCAGTTTGGGGACATTTCTACTTAAAGGTGCAAACTACAGGGTGATGAGAGTGGAAATATTTTTTATTTAGTACCTGCAGTGTAAATTATGAAGCAAGGAAGTCACTTCGTGGCACTGACCTACTAATCTGACATCAATTTTGCACAATGGCTGTAGTTATTGTGGCAAGACTACAGGAGGCACACAGACATCAAGAACAAATGTTTCTCAACTGTGTTAGGAAATATAAAAAATAGTAAAAATAAAGGATTTGTATTGGTAGAAATGCTGTTTTCTTCCAGAGGTCTGCATGAGACATATTTTAAAAGCCTTCAACTGTAATATGGGGGTACTGCTGGTTTGGTCACATGACAACCATAGATTCAGCCCCCACACTGAGGAGCACTTAGGAGACTCTGGAGCTTCCTGTGAGGCAGATTTCCGTATGTGAAGCACAACACAAACTTCTGAAGGTACCAGCTCACCTACACTGGACTTGAACACTGGACAGCTGGACTAGGAGTCTGTAACCATACCTGGAACCGTAACCTTAACCAACAGACCCCACCATGCCAGAGATGGATCAGAAAGACTCAGCAATGGGAAACAGTGGTCTACCAACTGAACGACTCTGGATTATGCCCTTTGTGTTTCGACAATTTTCAGTGTAACCCTTAAATAAAACTTAAAATCAATTTACATTTGACCTGGAGCTGACAGATCCATGGGAAGGATAAAATGATTCGAGTAAGAGGACAAATACAAACCAACTGACTGTAAAGGTTTGGACATACTAGTCTCCAGGTGGCCCCAAACAAATACAGTAGATACAGGCATTTTCATGTTTTATGTTTTTATCCTTTCACCAGAATGGATGGCTTGGCTCTTATTTGTTACCTAAGGCAACATTTATGCTTGATACCTAAACCCAGGAAGTGTTTTCAGTTGTCTAAAGTAAATGTATGAAGAGCACAAACCATTACAGAGGCTTTATGTTCAGTTTGATTAATGCCCAATGTTGTTCTGGGTTCTGAGTACATCACAGTGTTGTAATGTCATAATATAATGCATGTGATCACTAGAACGGCACCCTTATAGCCTACTGACTTTGATACATTTTTCTTTCCCTTACAGACAGCATAAAGAAGCAAATCTAACACTTAGCTTGCCTACCTTATTCATGACCAGCTGTTGATAAGCCGGCTGCATGATAAAGGTGCTGGTCATGTAAAAGAAAATTACTGGCTCCACTGTAACAGTTCTCCTCAGCTTCTCCAGCCATCCTGGCATATTACAATTCATGTCTAATGGCTAACCAAACAAAAAAGGTTATGTGTTAAGTGGGGTCACAGAAACTGTGACTGCATTTCTCTAGTTGTTAATGTTGAAAATGAAATGTAATGAGTAAAGTTCCCTATTATATAGATTGTCGAGATAAAGTCACATGCATGTCAGCCACTGAAAGCAGAAGTCATGAGCTGCCCTTATTAAATAAGCACTGTTTATCTTCATTGGTTCTGAAATTGTTTTATTGTACCTATAACAACTCCCTACAAGCTCTCCGAGTTCACACTCAGATTTTCTTTTCCATGGTATTATGAACCATTTTTGTGTCAGTAAAAGTGTCTGCAGAATAAGGGCATATTTTAAATTTGATGGTTTGACATTGTAATTTTAAAGCTACATTCAATAAGTTAACAAGCAAATGTTACCATCTGTCCAATCCAAATTGATTTTAGCAGGGTGCACTAATCCACAAAAATGACTTAAACACATTGCAAATGCCTTATTTAGCTCTTTCCTTCACAAAATTGTGGTCAGTATTATGACAGACGTACTTGTTGGGTCACAGGTCAGGCAAAGTTCACAATAACAACTAGGTGAAGTTAATGTTTAATGAATTGATAAGAGAGTAAAGTACAAATACAATATGTCAGATATATAACATATATATGTTAATCCCATAGAAAAAAACAGCAAAGAATTTTGACATAATCCTATAACTGTAATCCTGCTACTTGTATTTAATAACATCATTATCACTGGATGACATTTTTACAGTATTCTGTCTAGTAAAGAGCAAAAAGTGGTTTGTACAAAAAAATACTGTCTCATATCCCTGTCATAATGAATACTGCAGATGTGTCTGTAACAAATGTTCATTTCATACCTAGAATTCCCATGGCATAGGCACAAACCATTTCATGGAGGATAAGTTTTGATATTAGTGTCTTAATGTGAGTATATAAGGCTAATATGACACAAAGCAGCTTTACAAAAAGCAGAGTCTAGACCCCATATGAGCGAACCTGAGGCAACAGTGGAAAAGAAAAGCTTGTTGAGAGATACAGAGAGATACAAGAATGAAACCTTGAGGGGAAGCATTCACAAATGGGGGTCCCCTACTACTCTGGGTGAAACTTGAAAATTAGATAAAGTTTTTAAGTGTCCATGTTTTGAAAAAAAGAATAAAATGAAACAGTCATTACTCATCGAAGCATGTTTTGAGAGTTATTTGAGTCTTGATAAAATAAAATAGGTATTAGTTTATAGTAACACCAAGGCAGATCTGCATAAATATGACCTAAAACATCATCAGATTTTCACACAAGTCCTAAAAGTAGATAAAGAGAACCCAGTTGAACAATTGACATAATATACTATACAACAAATGAGACAAAAATATTATACCTGGTCATTTATTTATGGAATAAAATGTTCCAATGATCCAATATTACATATTAGTGAGTGGCAAAAGTATGTGAACCTCTAAGATTAGCAGTTAATTTGAAGGTGACATTAGAGTCAGGTGTTTTCAATCAATGGGATGACAATCAGGTGTGAGTGGGCACCCTGTTTTATTTAAAGAACAGGGATCTATCAAAGTCTGCTCTTCACAACTCATGTTTGTAGAAGTGTATCATGGCATGAAAAACATAGGTTTCTGAGGACCTCAGAAAAAGAGTTGTTGATGCTCATCAGGCTGGAAAAGGTTATGAACCCATCTCTAAAGAGTTTGGACTCCACCAATCCACAGTCAGACAGATTGTGCACAAATGGAGGAAATTCAAGACCACTGTTACCCTCCCCAGGAGTGGTCGACCAACAAAGATCACTCCAAGAGCAAGGCGTGTAACAGTTGGTGAGGTCATAAAGGACCCCAGGGTAATTTCTAAGCAACTGAAGACCTCTCTCACATTGGCTAATGTTAATGGTCATGAGTCAACCATCAGAAGAACACTGAACAACAGGGTTACAAGGAGGTTGCAATCGCAGGGTTGCAACGAGAAACCCACTGCTCTCCAAAAAGAACATTGCTGCTTGTCTGCAGTTTGCTAAAGATCACGTGGACAAGCCAGAAGGATATTGGAAGAATATTTTGTGGATGGTTGAGAAAAAAATTAAACTTTTTGGTTTAAAAGAAAAGT
Source organism: Ancistrus triradiatus (assembly GCA_025084515.1). Lineage (NCBI taxonomy): Eukaryota > Metazoa > Chordata > Actinopteri > Siluriformes > Loricariidae > Ancistrus > Ancistrus triradiatus. Next base: position 117,557 of record JAJAGP010002025.1, read on the forward strand.
GTTATGTTGGGAGAAGCTAAAACATTTCATTCCAGCATAAGACCCTTATCCCATCTGTGAAACATGGTGGTGGTAGTATTATGGTTTGGGCCTGTTTTGCTGCATCTGGGCCAGGACGGCTTGCCATCATTTATGAAACAATGAATTCTGAATTATATCAGAGAATTCTAAAGGAAAATGTCAGGACATCTGAATCTCAAGAGAAGGTGGGTCATGCAGCAAGACAACGACCCTAAGCACACAAGCCGTTCTACCAAAGAATGGTTAAAGAAGAATAAAGTTAATGTTTTGGAATGGCCAAGTCAAAGTCCTGACCTTAATCCAATCGAAATGTTGTGGAAGGACCTGAAGCGAGCAGCTAATGTGAGGAAACCCACCAACATCCCAGAGTTGAAGCTGTTCTGTACGGAGGAATGGGCTAAAATTCCTCCAAGCTGGAGTGCAGGACTGATCAACAGTTACAGGAAACGTTTAGTTGCAGTTATTGCTGAACAGGGGGTCACAGCAGATACTGAAAGCAAAGGTTCACATACTTTTGTCTCTCACTAATATGTAATATTGGATCATTTTCCTCAATAAATAAATGACCAAGTATAATATTTTTGTCTCATTTGTTTAACTGGGTTCTCTTTATCTACTTTTAGGACTCGTGTGAAAGTCTGATGATGTTTTAGGTCATATTTATGAAGGAATATAGAAAATTCTAAAGGGTTCACAAACTTTCAAGCACCAGTGTATAGTATATTGAGCCTAGGCTGAAAAGACTGATGTGTTTATGCATAAAGCAGGGTAATAATACGATGTAACTGCATTGCTTTTCACTATTTTCTTTTTAGATTGTAGTTTAATGAGACACAGTTTCTGTTTGTGATTAGACCAAAAATTCAGATACACTGAAAGTCTCTGTTGAATGATGTACATAAATTGTACCTCTAATGCACTACCTCTTTAGCCAGGGTCGGTCTGGCATGAGGCCTCTGATGAATACACATAATAGTAGTCAGCGTGTCTGTGAGTGTGACGCACAAACACCTCTCAAGAGAGCAGTATTGAGTAAATAAGAATTGCAGTCAGTCATAGAGAGAGAGAGAGAGAGAGAGAGAGAGAGAGAGAGAGAGAGAGAGAGAGAGAGAGAGAGAGAGAGAGAGAGAGAGAACAAACTGAAATTCGACAGAGCTTTGTACCTCCTGACAGCTTTTTTATGAGTAAAATTGATTTTCATTACTTAATGTCTTTTTCATGGGAGGGGGGAGGGGGGTAAACATATATCAAATATATATTATTTTCTATATTGAGTAAATGGCCTTATGATTCTTGGCACAAACACACAAGTTTTTATGAAGGATCAACCCTAGGAGGGCATGATCATCGCAGAATATTCAATATTCAAACTCTGTAACATATGCATTTCTAACATCAGCAAAAACATCCCAGGATTACTATGATTGTTAGGATTGTTTTCTGTTCAATATGTATTTGACCAAGACCTGTGGGGCATATTTTGAAAGACAGCTTGCTGCAGTGATGCACTGTAGCATATGAAAAAAATGACAAGCATGCACCTAAACATTATTTTAAAATGAAAACTTGCTGTTCATTAGGTTGACATATTTTACAATAATTAATTAATTGCCAAATAGTTTGTCAAATGTAACAAACGCAGCTTGTGTCAGTAAACTCATTGATTTGGTATTGTAACTTGATAGCATGTCAAACAAGTAGTCATTTTTATTTAAGTTGATATTACTTTTATGTAAGTTATGTTAGCTGATAAGCTAATGAAATAGCTATTTCGCTAAATTGCCATGTTGAAGAACACAAATCTCTCATCAATAACTGGTGTAAATATTTAATAATAGGAAATCAGGATGGGACAGTGGATTGAACACAACTATATCTTAATCTAAGTGTAACTAAATAATACATTGAAGTCACAGCCTGCTATGTACAGTTGATATACATGGCCAACATTATCCAGTACATTCTTCTGCAAAGAAATTGGCCAAACCTAAAATTCTAAAATATTAAGCTTTTAATGATCCTAACAATATATCTGTGGTCAGACAATCAGCAAAAACAATAGAAATGCACTAATATTACCTGTGCTGTTATTTGCACGTCACTACTCATTGCTGCAGTGAATTGTTTGTGGGGAAGCTTGAAACAGGAAAATTCACTTCAGTCTTTTGTACACAATGATAAAATCATGAAAACTAACATGTCTGTATGTTCAAAATCATCCAAAATATCTTCTGCCATGTTTCTGTTCTTAAAACATTAGTCATTAGTTGGTAATCTGTCACGTCTGATGCAAACAAGCTCCTAGATTGAACCAGGAGTAATAGATATCTACAGGTAGAGATCTACAATATGCACTCTTGTGAGTCCCAAGGTAAACAATTAAGAAAGTCTGCTACATATCAGTCAGAAGCCACATAGCTGGTCTTCGTCAGGTCAACTGCAGCTATTCTGAAATTTACAAGACCCTAAAGGCAGAGCAAATCCCTATTTCACTGCAGTTCTTTAGAGGCTAGGTCAGTGTTTTGGAACAATAGGTAATGTTGCCAGAAAGAAAGGATCTGAGGGTCAAAATGCTCTTCAATCAGAGATGATCATCTGCTGAATTTTACATTTCTCAAAGACAGGAAAAAGACTTCAAATCTGTGAGCAGACTTCAAGAATTCAGAAAACAAGACTCTTTCAAGAAGAACATTAATCAGAAAGGTGTATAATGCAGGTTTTGTGACTGCTTCACTGTGAAAAGTCAATTAATGATTTGGAGTATAGGAGGTATTGCAGAAAGTGTTTGTTTTCTAAAGAGGAACAATCATGTGTTGTTTCTCATCAAGACAATTCTACTGTCCACACTACGAAGAAGACCAAGAAGTGGCTTGAGAACAAGTCCATCAGGCTCATGTTTTGTCCTGGTCAGAGTCCAGATTTGAAACATATAGAGAATATTTGATCTCACATTAAACACACTGGAAAAACAATTCATGAAGGCATGAAGGCATCATTGAGTGTTATAACAACATTTGCTCTTCCTCCTGTAAAACGCTGTCCGCAAGTTTACCTACAAGTCTTAATGCAAGATTTAAGCTTTAGAATTTGATGTTTGGCCAATTTCTGTGCCTGTGCACTCATATGAACAAAAATACGAAATATTGAATAATAAGAAAACTTCAGAATCTGCATGTCATAATCAACATATAGATGCTTTTGAAAATAAGGAGACCACTTGGTACAAGTAACAAGGGCTGACTGCCAACAGGCATCACGCAGGTCAATAGAGGAAAACAACTGCAGCTGATGAAAAAATAATGATCAAAGCAATTAAGAACAACACAGCTGGGCTGTTTTACATAGAAATTCTCAACAACGTCCAAACTGTGGGCATTGCAACTGTATTTAACAGCACACAATAGAGGGGTTCAATTAAAGTAAAACACAGCGGAATCACAGATGTACACTGTGCTGGATAATGTATGGGACAAATTAAAATCTTTGTGTGGATGTTGAACATCTCATTACAAAAAACCCTGGACAATAATATTGTTTAAAAATTATTGTAGTGGGTTGATTAGACAACCACAGTAGTATAAGTGAGGCCAGGCACAAATGTTGGGCAGTAAGACCTGGATCACAGTATGCCATTCCAATTCATCACACAAGTGTTGGATGAGGTTGAGGTTAGTGTTCAGTCTGAGGGCATGTGCATGGTGACATTAGGGAGTGTTTGGGTGCTTGGCAATGGAAATTCAATCCATGAAGTTCCTAACAATAGTTCTGGTTGTAATGGTGCTTTCAGAAACAGTACAGAACAGTAATGAGTGGTAAGACCTGTGAAGACACACTTTTTGCACACTCTGCAGCCTTACTCTTTGAGCTTGAGTTGCTTTTCTCATGGCAGAACTGTCTTTGCTCGTATTTTCACCTTATTATAAAAGTTAGGAGCTGCTCTGTTCTGAGTGTGGCAGAAACTTGATGACCTTACATGTTCACAAGGTGGCATCTTGTCACAATGCCACATTGACAGTCAGTCTTTGTATGACCCATTCTAATGCCAAACTGTTTGTCTGTTTATGCAGATTGTGTGACTTTTTTGCATGTTTGTCACACTTAAGTGTTTCAGAACATCAAATCAATTTGAATATTAGTCAAAGACAACACAAGTAAACACAAAATGCAGTTTTTAAATGAAGGTGTTTATTATTAAGGGAGAAAAAAATCCAAACCTACCTGGCCACTCCAAAGTCTTCATTTTGTTTTTCTTCAGCCATTCAGAGGTGGACTTGCTGGTGTGTTTTAGATCATTGTCCTACTGCAAAACTCAAGTTTGTTTCAACTTGAGGTCATGAACAGATGGACGGACATTCTCCTTCAGGATTTGTTGGTAGACAGCAGAATTCATAGTTCCATTTATCATGTCTTCCAGGTCCTGAAGCAGCAAAACAACCCCAGATCATCACACTACCACCCCCATATGTTACTGTTGGTATAATGTTCTTTATCTGGAATGCTGTGTTACTTTTATGCCAGATGTAATGGGACACACACCTTCCAAAGAGTTCAACGTTTGACTCATCAGTCCACAGAATGTTTTCCCAAAAGTCTTGGGGATCATCAAGATGTGTTCTGGAAAAATTGAGATGAGCTTTAATGTTCTTTTTGCCATGTAGTCCATTTTTGCCCAGTCTCTTTCTTATGGTGGAGGAATGAACACTGACCTTACCTGAGGCAAGTGAGGCCTGCAGTTCTTTGGATGTTGTTGTGGGGCCTTCTGTGACCTCTTGGATGAGTCGTCGCTGTGCTCTTGGGGTAATTCTGGTCGGCCGGCCACTCCTGGGAAGATTCACCAATGTTCCATGTCTTCGCCATTTGTGAATAATGGCTCTGACTGTGGTTCGCTGGAGTCCCAAGCTTTAGAAATGGCTTTATAACCCTTTCCAGACTGATAGATCTCAATTACTTTCTTTCTCAATTGTTCCTGAATTTCTTTGGATCTCGGCATGATGTGTAGCTTTTAAGGATCTTTTGGTGTACTTCACTTTGTCAGGTCCTGTTTAAGTAATGTCCTGATTGAGAACAGGTGTGACAATAATCAGGCCTGGGTGTGGCTCAGTGAACTCAGGTGTGATAAACCATAGTTAAGTTATGTTTTAACAAGAGGGGCAAACACTTTTTCACTCAGGGCCATGTAGGTTTGGATTTTTTTCTCCCATTTAAAAACTGCATTTTGTGTTTACTTGTGTTGTCTTTGACTAATATTTAAATTGGTTTGATGTTCCGAAACACTTAAGTGCGACAAATATGCAAAACAAATAACAGGAAATCAGGAAGGGGGCAAATGCTTTTTCACACCACTGTAATGGGCAGTCTCAGTGGCTCAGTGGGTAGCACCAGCTGCTCCAAACAGCAGTGTCAGAGGGCCTGGGTTCAATCTCAAGTGGGGCTTGCAACATGAAAATCGAGTGGTACTTTTAAGGAAACCCCAAACCACTGGGGTACTTCTAGTGACAGTCCCAAGTTTGGAAAAATGGGAGACATATCTGGAAGGATCAGCAAGGACATCTGCATGAAATCTGAGCCAAAATCTAAAATACAGATAGTTCACTATGGTGGTATAGCCATAGTGGACTATCTGTATATTATTATCCATTGGGAGCAGCCATAAAAGTATTATCATTACTGACCTAGTGACATAGTGCCAGAACTGCTTCAACATTCTACTCCTCTATACCAGTACATGGCTCCCAGTTCATTGGTTTGTTCTTCTCATGCAGCATCCAGCTTTATAATAATGCAATAATAATCCAATCACACATTCAAAAACTTAAAAACAAAAAATACTGACCTGTTCTAAAGTTTTGGGTGTCTTGAGGTATTATTCCCTTGCTAAAAGAAATAGTACCCCGAGTAAACCCACATGATCACAGGGAGGACCCGGACCACTCCACCTGGGACTGAACTCAAGACTTTCTCGCTGTGAGGTGACAGTGGCACCCACCGAGCCACCGTGCTGGCCAAACCCACGCAGACACAAGAACTACATGTAAACTCCACACAGGCAGAGTCCGAGGTTGGGATCAAACCTGGGATGCTGGACCTGTGAGGCGACCGCGATAGATCGCTGGCGCATTGTGTTGCCCCCAAATAGTTTGCTGTACTATATATCTGTCTATTGTATAAGGGATTGGGAAGGTGTGTATTCGTGCATTTTAAACACTTTATGCTGATGCTAAAAGAGAGAACTGTGTTGCAGATTAAAGAGTTTAAGTAGTAATTAAGATATCCATCAAGACATCCACTAACACAATTAAACAAAATATATGACATCATTACATTAAAATCAGGGCATCATTACATCCAAGTAGCCACCTGCTCCATCAAATTTTATAGTTCTTACAGGCAAACAGTTTAGCATTTTTTCAGCCTAAGCCTGTGTAAGCCTAAGCTTAAGCCTATGTCCTGTGTTCTCGCAACCCTGACCAGGAAAAGCAGGCACAGAAATATGAAAAGAAAATGTAAAACTAAATACAACCCGAAAATCAGAAAAATTGGGACGGTAAGGAAAATTCAAATGGTCCTTACATATAATTTGACTTTTATTTCATTGAAGACAGTATTAACCCAAGATATTTCATTTGTTACTAAACATCCATTCCTGCATTTCAGGCCTGCAACACATTCCAAAAAAGGATGGGATGGGGGATTTAGGGCTAGTAATGAGGTAAAAAAAAACTATGTATTTTGAGATTACAAACAGATGATGTCAACAGGTGATTATAATTATGATTTGGTACAAAAACAGTATCCACAAAAGTCTTTCAGGATCAAAGATGGGCAGAGTACCTCCAGTTTGTCAACAAATGTGTGAGAAAATTATTGAATCATTTAAAAACTATTTACTCAAAGCAAGTCTGGAAGGGAGTAGCGTATTTATTTATCTTCAATGCATAATATCATTAAAGTTCAAGGAATCTGGAGGAATTTTAGTGCATAAAGGGTAAGGGCACAAGCTGTGATCTCCAATCCCTCAGATGGCACCGCATCAAGAATGGTCATTAATCAATAGCTGATATAACCACATGGGCAAGGGATTACTTTGGCAGACCTTTGTCTAGAATTGCATTCCTAAATATCGCCTAAAATGTTACTGTGTAAAAAAAGCAGCCTTATGTTAACCATATCCAGAAGTGCCATAGATTTCTCTGAGCTTGGAGGCATCTGAGATGGACCATCACACAGTGGAAGTGTGAACTGTGGTCAGACTACTCAGTATTCCAGACGTTTGTTGGAAGAAATGGACGCTGTGTGCTCTGGACCAAAGACAAAAAGGACCATCCAGACTGTTATCAGCAACAAGTCCATAAGGCCAGGTTCTGTCATGGTATGGGTTTTATGTCAGTGCCCATGGCAAAGGTCATTTTCACTTCTGTGATGGCCATATTAATGCAGAAAGTACACTGAGATTTTAGAGCAACATATGCTGCCTTCAAGACGACATCTTTTCCAGGAACGTCCATGTTCTTCAACAAGACAATACAAGCCAAATCAGAAAAAAGTTATGGCTTAATTATGCAAATCTCTTCCATTCTTTCCTTGAAGAACATGGTATTTAAACATGGTATTTGATGACAACCTGGAGAGCCTCTGCCCACCTTTCCTGCTCAAAGACTCAGCCATTTTTGGATGCTGCTTTTGTACCAAGTCTAACAAATTAAGTTGACCAGACAAAACATTACATATATTGGGTTCATAATGTCTGCAATGAGATAAAAGTCAAAGTAAATGTAAGGAGCACTGTATTCATTTTTATTAACAGTTTTCATATCATCCCAACTTTTTCTGATATGGGGTTATAAATAATTCACTGAAACAATACGGAACTGTCCTAATTAGTAGATCATTAGCAGTTGATTATATGGAGTTTTCTCATTAACCCATTAAGAGTAAGTTGTTAGATGTAGTATTGGTGTATTTAGCTTTGTTACGAATTAGAGTAGTATGATTGCAGGTCCATGCTGAGTGGGTTTCTCATTTACTATTTTTCCAAGCATATGTATATCGCAACCTTTAACTTCCTCTGTGTCTAGCTGATCTTGGAGTATCAACATTTTGTTGACAATTAGGGCATACTCTATTGTCCCACTCCCCCGCTGGCCTCCACTCACATTGTGCTTAAATATTCTGGGCCCAAGCACATCATCACAATGCTACTTTTATCAGTAAGATCACAAAGTCAGAATTGTAGAGCTTTTTGTTTGTTTATTTGGTTTATTTAACGTATCAGCATCATTGGCCATTTCAGCGACACACACAAGGTTACATCTACAGAAAGGACCCAGGACAAGGACCCATCCACACTGGGAGTTAACCCAGGACCTTCTTGCTGTGAGGCAGCGGTGCTACCCACTGAGCCACCATGCCGCCCCAATTGTAGAGCATATTGGAATTTATGGTTGTACTTTGTGGATTATTTGGAATTATTTTGGGCATGCTGATGCACAGTCCTCTCATATGCCTTATAGTAGATTGATTGATTATGCAACACAGCGATTTTTGGCTACTCGTGCTGCACGTATAAGGAGATTTTTATAGAGGTAGCTGAATTTGAGTTCTGTGCTCAGGCACAGTGTGTACAGTGTGTACTGTATGAGAGTCCAACTGGCCAGTGTACACCCAGAGTAGTAGCTTGCTGAATTCTGAGTGGCTGCTGAATTCTCTTTAATAGATAAAACAGAATTTTAGCTAACTGAGGCATTCAGGTGAATCAAAAAGATACTCTTGTTTAACTAACAATAATGTATTTGGGCATTGTTGCCAGAACCCTTTGAAGAGGGTCTGGGGAAGAATAGTTGCTCTATCATTTGGTTCTGTGCTGACTGTTTGCGACTCTATTGTAAATAATGTTCAGAGTAGTGTTTTGCTGGGGCATGTGTATTGGATGTAATATGCTAAAATAATGTGGTGTGGTCCATGCTGTATATGTTCATTATCTCACTACTTGCATGGGTATTGCTCAAACTAAATTAGAATGGACACTTTAAAACAATTGTTTTTTGTTGTGTATTATGTTGATTAGAGGTTCTAAGTTCATAGTCTCACTTATAGCATTTATAGAGCCATGGAATCATTTAGTAGATTTCTTTTACTTACTGCATAGGCAATACTGGTAGACAGTAGACAGCTTTGACTGATTTTGACAATACCCTATAATTTGAAAGAATTTTGAATATTGGTAGCCCGGGTTGAGTTGGTTTGTTCTGGGTTGTTCTCCGAGCTTGGTTCTATTGCCAAGCTCGGAGAACAACCCAGTACAAACCCTATAATTCACTTAAGAAATGGGGTACATGCTAACATTAAAGGTGTTGTCTGGCAATATCAGAAAATCTCTCAGAATGACAGTTGTGACTAGCAGGGAACATGTGTAAGTGGTGACATGAACAGAAGTTCATTACCTGTTAAGCCTGGTAGAATCAAGAAGGGTCTATGATTCATACAGTCTACGACAAGCTTAAGTATGATTTTTGTGATTGTGAGTCTATAGATAATGCCTTAAGTATTGTCAATATTACACTTGGCTGCAGTCATTCTGATGTCTTTGATGTGGATGACTAACACCTATAATATTTTCTTCTAAAATTAAATGAAACACTGTAGTGTTAATCAGGCAAATCTGTTAGAAGTACAAATTTCAAAATCTGTAGGCAGTATTGTTTACGTGAAACAGATTTACTAAACAGAAGATCTCTGACTCTGTAGACTATGCATAAACTGTTTAGAGATTATAACCTAACTTTTGTCAGTTTAACATAAACCACATGATTATAGTTTCTTCAAATGAATATACTCTACCTAGTTATAGCTATAAGCATAATCCATGTACATGTACAAGTGATGTTGCTGCTATTTATGACATGGCATTTAGTAATACAGAAACACATGGTTCTAAATGGTAAGAAAACAAACTCAATTTTCACTATCTATAATAGCATCTCTAGACCGGCACACTGGCTTTTTATGGGAATTTACTGCATTGTTATGATATCTGTGTTTATGTACTGACAATTTTGTAACAGTGGTTGACATCAAGAGATATATGTCAAAAGAAAGTGATCCTTTAAGTATCTTGGACTCTGTTTGTGCTTCTATTTATCTTCTGTTTCTTTCATGTTAATTCTCAGTCTTTCCTAGGTTTCACTCACAAGTTTAGCCACACCCTAGATCTACAATATGTAACCTTAGAAAATATACTTACAGTGCCATGAAATGAACCTGTATCTGTTCATTAGCTTAAGTTTTAAATTTCAGATCAACCCAAACTTCAGCACAAGTCTCTGCCTATGTAGAAGGTGTGTGCTTATATCAGACAACGTGGAAGCAGTCATGGATAATTCTGGATAATTCTCAGCACTGCAATGACACTGAAGTTGGTGGTAGTGTGTTAGCATATGTTGAGCTGATACCAGGCACAGCTGGAGGTTTTAAACACCTTCGTGTCACTGCTGGGCTGAAAATAGTCCACGTACAAAAATGTCCAGCCACCAGCATCATGTAGGCAGCGTCCTGTGAGTGATGAAGAGTTAGAGGATGACTAATACAAACTTTCCACCAACAGACAAGCTACTGTCTCTGATTTTACATCTACAAGGTGGAGCAATAATGTGCATATCTCTAATAAAGTGGACAGTGAGAGAACAGTGTTTAAAACTCCAGCATTACTGCTGTGTCTGATCCAATCATACCAGCACAACACACTAACATACCACCACCACATCATTGTCAGTGTTGAGAATGATCCACCACATGGATAACACTGATCTGTGCTGGTCCTGTATGTAGCATGTAGAGAAACATATGGACTACAGTCTGTAATTGTAGAACTACAAAGTGCTTTTATACAGTAAGTGAAACTGATAAAATGGACAATGAGTATAGAAATAAAAAGGTGGTCATGATGTTATGCCTGATTGGTGTATACAACTTTGTTTCACAGACTGTTGCGAAGTACTGGAACAATTTTCTGTGGGCATACCGAGCGTTTCTCTTGTTGCCAACTTTCTAGTGTTTTGACCTCATTTTATGAATATTGGTTTCCCATTTGGCTAGACCTTCTGTCTTGTATGCCTGTTTCTTATACCTTGGTTCTGATATCTTTGCTTGTATCCTGCCCATGATTTCTACCGTAGCAATTTCATCATTAAAGCATCAGTTTTCTTTTTACCCATGAGCGTCTGGTCTGTTTACCATAGCGTTACAGACTCCTGACCTACTTCTTGCCTCAGATTCTGGTCTGGTATTGTTGGACTAGATGGCAGCATTTGACACTATTGGCCATGAAATATTGATTTAAAGTCTCGAAAATGTCATTGGCTTGGACAAACAATTTATTGTCTGGTTTAGATTCTATTTGTAAACTGTTCTAGGCCTCACATCATTCTCAATTTACATAGAGACCTTGGAACGTGTACTCCGCAAACATATTGTTGGTTTTCATAATCTGCTGATGATGCACAGTTATCAGTTCAACCAGATTCAGCAGCAAAATGGAAGATTGTATTATATAAAAAAACACAAAAGCCTGAATGAATGAAAACGTCCTTCTTCTAAATTCTGATAAAAAGGAAGTACAAACATTGGTTTCTAAGTTAGCAAAACTTCACCCTAGAAATGAGAAATTATTCTGTGAATGTAAATAACTCATAATTAAAGATCTTGGTATAACACCCTTATTATGTTTTTTTTTCATTTGCTTTCCTAACATGTAACGTATCTGCATATAATTTCAGTCATACAAAATTATCTGTAACTCTTTCCAGATAACTATAAAGCGTTAACTGGTAACTGTTTCAGATAACAGGAGCCTCATTTATATTACTTTTGATTAGAATCCCTATCTTGTTCATATATATTCAAACCCTTGTCTACTTTCAATAATGTCAGGTAATATAGTGACACAAGGGCCTTTTTGATTGCCTGCCATCTGTCTGCAGATTGGACGGGGGCCTTTTCATTTTTGCCTCTCTAACAGCAGGAATGTTCATCACTCACCTACACATGGTGGTACATATTCTCTATTTGTGTGGTGGTGAGACACCACTCCATGATTTTATAACCTTGGAAGATTTGTTAATGAACAATTAAATCCTTAAATTATGTGATCTAGTTTATTGATCTCCTGAAGCGTTATGGCCCTCAACGAGCACTTCATTCACCCAAGGTATGTCTTCAGCTGCTTTCAGCAGCTCAGTCAGTGAAAGATTCATTCATTAATTTTCATATCCACTTCATCCAATACATGTTCACAGGGAGCTGAGGCCTAACCGACAGCTGGAAATTAACAAGGTGCCACATACACAGACAAAATTGTGAGACACCAATTAACTTAACTCATGTCTTTGGAATGTGAGAGTATACCAGAGTACTCAGGAGAACATGCAAACTCCACACAGGTGGAGCCTGTGACCAACTACCTCTAGAGCTGTGAGATGGCAGTGCTAACTGCTGCACTAACATGCACTAACATTTGAAAGCTGTTTTTCTTTTCCATATCATCCCTAAAATTTCTAATGCAGTGGTTCACTAAGCGGGAGGATGCCCCCTGGGAGGCAGAGCTATTACAGAAAGGCAAATGAATGAAACATATAAGAAATATCTCAGGCAGAATAGTTTAAGATAGAAAAAAATGTATTAATTAATTTAAAAGGGGGGTCGGGTGGTATTTACAGTACTGTATTCTTAGTGCAAATAAGTGTCCATGGAAAAAGATTAGTTTGTAAGAGCCAACTGAAAGCAAAACAGGAATTGAATGCTCCAGAACACAGGCTGCAGTTAGTTTAGCAGCTATGCTAGTGTCTAGAGTTTAACAATAGAGTAAATATTTTGCTTTTACTTTTCACTTTCAATCCATTACTCACTAAATTACATGAGATTGTTCAACACTTTATAATAAAATAAGCCTTTTGTTAATTATTTTGGCCAACTGTGTCACGCCCCCTACCAGCACCGCTCCCGACACACGCCATCTACCACGCTCGTCCTCACCAGTCTACTAATTGCACACACCTGCTCACATCGTCAGCCCACCTCATCTCACCATACATATACCACCACTCATTCACATTCACGCCGCTACACAACAAGGTTCCTACCTCGTTTCCATAGCTCCCTCTGATCTTCCAAAATAAACCAAGCGATTGTTAAACTGCAGTTCAGTCTCCAGTCTCTCTCTCTCTACTGCCTGCACTTGTCTCCTGACCACCACCGCCGTTACAAACTGTAGGTTAATGTAAGTGTTTTAAACATTAACATAGTTATCATTACTTATCAGAAACTTCTTTTCATATCTCCACTATTATACAATATAGACTGCTCTGCCAAACACTCATTAAACTCATAAAACTTGGTTCATGATACAAACTTATGATGGACTTGTCGGAACATATCCCCTTCATAAATCAGGGAGCACCTGTACAATACAACTCCATTAATGTATATAATGCCTTATATAGTGTTAATTTTCTGGGGGTCTGGAACAGATTAATTCAATTTACATTATTCCTTATGGGAAAAATTTGTGTTGTTTTCAGTTCAAGTCATCTGGAACAAATTAACGGCGAGAACCACACTGTTTTGGCCAGTCTATCTTAAAATGATAATTAATTTATTACAGGGAAGTATTTTTAAGTCTAGGTGGAACAGTATGATTTTCTTTGTTGCACAGATTTGTCTGTACTTTGAATCTGCTATAGCTTTTCAAGTAAAGAGGCATCTTATACTGTGTATAAAACAGTTTATACATTGTTTGTCTATGGAGTTTCAATATTAAGTAACAATTTCTAGGCTATAGGAGCAGGACTGCGGATAAATATCAGCTCACTTGACATATCATGAATATACATATACATATACATGAATATCATGTATGCAACTAACCATAAAGAAATCCAACATTCCTTTTTTTTTTTCACTTAAGACAAGGCAAATTGGGTAAATGGGACTGTGGTAGCCTAGTGGTTAAGATGCTGGACTCTGGACCAGAATGTTCAAATCCCACCTCTGCCAAGCTGCCACTGTTGGGTACTTGAGCAAGACCCTTAACCCTCAATTGCTTGGATTGTAAGATTGTACCCATTGTAAGTCGCTCTGGATAAGAGCATCTGCTAAATGCTATAAATGTAAATGTAAATGAGCTGTAAAACAAGTAAAGGGATCAATAAGAATTAAATGTAATCTGCTAGATATTTACCCAAACAATGTGGTACCCAAAATACTGCATTATTTTATAAGGATGTTAAATCTCTGACCATATGTCTGAAATAGCATATATTCATGAGCTCTGTACAAGGTCAGATACACAGTAATGACTCGGTATTCATTCACTATACATGGTTGTTGTCCCTTCAGGGCCCACATCCATCACAAAACACATGACCCAGCGACTAAAACACAGGGACACACAGCTCATCACAACATTATTCTATCATATACCTCACAAGGGATGAGAGTCTGAGAGAGGATAAGTAATCAGCTTCTAAACGCATTAAACCTTAATGCTACAACAATATGTTACTTTATATGCATGTCTATATGTGTTTATTTACTTCAAGGTGAGTAACTATGATGTAGAAAAAATGAAAATGGGATCTGTGTCGCATACAAACATTAATACATACACACAGAGCTGCTAAAATTCTTGTCCACAATCACTGTTAATTAGCATGTGTGTCAGGAGACTGTATCTGATATGTAGCAGAGGCATTCAAACTCGTGTTGAGCATGGCCTGGCACACATGAAGGTCAGGTCACCTGGTTCTGCTGGGGCATCAGTCAGTCTTGCAGTTCTGTTTCCCATTCCTAATAATGCCCAGCAAGCACACCAATGAGGCACCATACACACAGACACAGTTAAAACCGAACAGCTACTAGAATGAAAATATCTCCTTTTATGCTAAGTTTGAGAGCATGCAGTTCTGTCACGGAAAAAGCATTATTCCTTGTACTGAGAACCACAAAGCTTTTATCAAATATGGCTGCAGAAAACCTGCTGACTGCAACAACATGATAGATCAAGAACTCCATTTCAATCTTGATGCACATTATGGCGCTGCTCAACCTCCTTCCCCCATAAACCTCCAGTGTCCAAGGCAATAATCAAGGACCCTTCATACATAAGCTGTGATAGTTTCCCTCTTGTACTTGTGCTGCGATCAGGATAAAAGTGAGTTCCACTAGATTGTGTCTTGTGGGTGTGTATGGAGCTTTTACCGTTGCCGCTTGTTGCTCGGGGTGACCTGTAAAACTATTGGAGATGCAACCTCTCAGTATTTTCCATTTAAAGCGTATGATGCAACGAGGCACTAGTGGCAGCCTGTTTTTAGCTAAGCAAAGCTTCTGTTAGTAAGTCCTTCTGCAATTGCTGTCACGGTCGTGCTATCTTGAGCAATTACACAAAAGGTTCTTATCGTCTATTCTGCATAAGCATTTTGCACTAACATTTCTCCATCTGACTTATCTGTCATCTTTATCTATTAGCCTAGTTAGTATTATATGGACTTGCCATTGGAATCTGAATTCTGCGATTTGGTTCTATTAGGTAACATGGTGTCCACCACAGTTCAGGCTGTGTGCTTGACTTGTTAGCTAAGTTAAAAACAGTCACCATACTTGGCTAGCCAGTGAACCTGCTAGTTACAGCAAAACCACTGTGACATAAGTCATTGTTTCACTGTTTTTCTTTTTCCTTCTTGCACTATCAGCATTTACATATAGATAGAGTCGGGATCCACAGAGAGTCTGAACAGAATAAAGCAGCCATTGAAAATAAATGAATGTCTAAATTAATATTAATAATAGGGGATGATGTTCGCGAAGCATTAATGTTGTGTTATTAAAGTAGGATAGGCTTTGCGCACTTATATCACACCTCATTACGAAATAATGCTGCCAATCAAAAGAGACTTCATTTCCAAAAGGCTAAATTATGTTTTTTTAACATTAAATCTCAGCAGCAGTGGCTGAATAACATGGAGAGAAAGGCAAGGATTAGTAGTACCAGTAGATTAACAGCAATTTACATTTATAGTTGATATTTGCATTAAACATTAACTTTTACATCTGACATTTTACAATTAACACGTGTTTATATTTTATATTTAAAATTTACATTTGCCATAACAATCATAATTATTTGACTGTACATTGAATGACATTTACAGTCGTATGAAAAACTTTGGGCACCCCTGATAATTTTCATGATTTTAGTTTATAAATCATTGGTTGTTCAGATCAGCAACTTGAGTTAAATATATCATATAGCAGATGAACACAGTGATATTTCAGAAGTGAAATGAAGTTTATAGGATTTACAGAAAGTGTGCAGTAATTATTCAAACAAAATTAGGCAGGTGCATAAATTTGGGCACCCCAGCAGAAAAATTACATCAATATTTAGTAGATCCTCATTTTGTAGAAATAACAGCCGCTAAACGCTTCCTACAGCTTCCAGTCTGGATTCTGGTTGAAGGTGCTTTGGACCATTCTTCTTTAGAAACATCTCCAGTTCAGTCAGGTTTGATGGTTTCCGAGCATGGACAGCTCACATTTGTCTAGGGACTGAGATGGCCATTCCAGAATGTTGTACTGGTTCCTCTGCATGAATGCCTTAGTAGATTTTGAGCAGGGTTTTGGGTCGTTGGCCTCGGTGCAACTTTGTCACTGATTCTTGAACATTGTTCTCAAGAATCTGGAGATATTAACTGGAATATGCGATCCTCAACTTTAACAAGATTCCTAGTACCTGCACTGGCCACACAGTCCCGCAGCCTGATGGAACCGCTACCAAATTTTACTGTGGGTAGCAAATGTTTGTCTTGGGATGTGTGCCGCTCCTTGTTATGTCCAAATAACTCAATTTTAGTTTCATCAGTACACAGCACTTTATTCCAAAATGAAGCTGGATTGTCCAAATGTGCTGTAGCACACCTCAAGTGACTGTGGCGTGTCTGCAGAAAAGGCTTCTTCTGCATTACTCTCCCATACAGCCTCTCCTTGTGCAAAGTGTGCTGTATAGTTGAACGATGATTAGTGACACCATCTGCAGCAAGATGAGGTTGTAGGTCTTTGAAGGTGGTCTGTGGCTTGACTATGACTGTTCTCACCATCCTTCGCCTCTGCCTATCTGAGATTCTTCTTGGTCTGCCACTTCGGGAGTTCCTTAACTAGAACTGTGTCTGTGGTCTTCCATTGCGTCACTATGTTCCTCACAGTGGAAACTGACAGCTGAAATCTCTGAGAGAGCTTTTCCCTTTCCCTGAACCATGATGTTGAACACCTTTGTTTTCAGGCCCTTTGAGGAGTTGTTTTGAGGCTCCCATGTTGCCACTCTTCAGAGAAGATGCAAAAAAGAGAAAAACTTCCAATTGGCCACCTTAACACTTTCTCATAGTTGGATTCACTTGTGTATGTAGATCAAGGGTCAATGAGCTTACAAAACAAATTTTGTGTTCCAATAATTAGTGTTAAAGGTATTCAAATGACAAGGGTGCCCAAATTTATGCAACAAGGGTGCCCAAATTTATGCACCTGCCTAATTTTGTTTGAATAATTACTGTACACTTTCTGTAAAACCTATAAACTTAATTTCACTTCTCAAATATCACGGTGTTCATCTGCTATATGATATATTTACCTGAAATTGCTGAGCTGGACAACCAATGATTTATAAAGAAAAATCATGAAAATTATCAGAGGTGCCCAAACTTTTTCATACGACTGTAGATGCAAATTTACAGATAAGCCATCAGAATGAATAATGTTGATAATCTCATTACAACCATTGGAAATGCATCCATCTGCAGTGTTAGGATCTACATCTCCCACCTGGAGCTAATGTGTTTTGATTTCTGTTTGCTCACTAACGGCGTTCACCTGTGTGGTACTCTTTTTAAGCCATTCTTCCCTAGACGGTGGCGCTGGATCCTTGACTCTGTTTTCGCTGCTTGGATGTTATTTTTTTTGCCACTCGTCTGGGTTTTGTTGCGGTTTTGCCCGCTGGATATACCATTGTTGCAGTCTCGCCCGCTCGACTAATTCTGCGGTCTCACCCTCTGGATTTATTAGTTGTCGCGGTTCTTGCCCGCCTGGACTATTGTGATTGCCATCTGTTTTCCTTTCCCTGTGCTCGTGGCTGCACCCGCTTATGGGTATTGTTTCATTGCAGCGCTGTCCGCACTGTGTCCTTACCATTCTGGCATTACCTTCAGATCTCCTAGCTGGTCTTGGTTCCTCCAACCGGCACTAGCTTCACTATATTCCCGCCGGTATTAGCTTACCCCCATCGGCAGTAGCTTACCCCGGCCAGCATTAGCTTTAGTCCCCTTAGCCACTCTTGGTTCCTACAGCTGGCGTCTGCTAGTTTTCCTTTAGCTGTGTTTCTTCTGTGTTCTGCTATCTTTGTTATTATTATTATTATTATTATTATTATTATTATTAGGAGTAGTATCATTATTATAATATTTGTTATCACTATTATTCTGGTCATTATTATCTTGGCTTATCTGCTTTCTGGGGACTCTTGTGTTGGTTATGAAACTATTTTATTTTACCTGGGATCCTGCATTCACTGGTTCGATGGGGACTCAAGCCGGTGGCAATTTTTTTTGATCAATGCCTTTTTGTCCCACTACCCAGCCGTTCCGGAAAAGGATTGGTTGCTAGCTTTGGCCCTCTGTCTCTCGAACAGGGCCTTGATGTGGACCCACAAGCGTTGGACACAGTTTCTTCAAGGCACCTGCGACCACTTTCTGGAAGCGCTTGGGTCCGAATTTGGCCCTAGCCCAAACCATCTCCGCCGGCCCCACCTTGGTTGTCGCCTTCTAGGTCCTCCACTCATGGAGTGTCGGAGGATTCGATTGGGCACCAAGATCAAGCCTGTCCAGAGCGCCACCTCACTCGCCGAAGACGTCCAGGGCACCACCTCCTTCGCCGAGGACGTCCAGAGCACCACCTCCTTTGCTGAGGACGTCCAGAGCAACTCCCCGCTCCTCACTGAGGACGTCCAGAGCGTCACTTTGCTTGCTGAGGACATTCAGAGCACCACCTTGCTCACTGAGGACGTCCAGAGCGCCACCTCGCTCGTTGAGGACGTCCAGAGTGCCACTTTACTTGCCGAGGTAGTCCAGAGCGCTACTTCACACACCGAGGACATTCAGAGCGCCAGTTCCTTTGCTGTATATGTCCAGAGTGCCACTTCACTCGCTGAGGGTGTCCAGGGCGCCACTTCCTTCACCGAGGACGTCCAGAGCACCACTTCCTCTGCTGAGGGCGTTGAGAGTGCCACTTTGCATACAAAGGAAGTCCAGAGCGCTACTTCCTTTGCTGAGGATGTCCAGAGTGCCACTTTTCTCTCCAAGGGCATCCTGAGCCTCTCTTCAGCGGGTGAAGATGCCCTGAACTCTACGCTTGCCAGGACCCCAAATGTTAGCTTCGTATCTGAGCTCTCTGCATCTTTAAGCTCTATGACCGAGCAGTTAACACTGCCTAGTTTCGTATCTGAAACTGTTAGCTCCAAAAATGAGCTGTTAGCATCCAGTAGCTCCGTAGTCGAGCACGCTAGCCCCGTATCTCAGAACGCTGCACCGGTTAACTCTGTGGTTGAGCTGTTAGCGCCCTGTAGCTCAGTATCCAAGTCTGTAGCATCCAGCAGCCCCGTATTTACACACATTAGTTCCGTTGCTGAGCACACTGTGCCAGTGGACTCTGTTTCCAGACCGTTAGCGTGGCCTAGCTCTACATTTGAGCATCTACATCTAACTGTACATTTGAGCATGTTAGCCCCGTATTTGAGCACATTAGCTCCATACCTGAGCACGACGTGCCGGTTAGCTCCATAGACAAGCCATTTGCGCCCCGTAGCTTTGTACCTGAGCACGTTGGCTCCATATCTGAGCACCCTAGCTCTGTATCTAAGCTTGCCAAGCCGTTTAGCTCTGTGGATGAGCTGCTAGCACTTTAGCCCATTGCTTCGTTTCAGAACCTTTAGCTCCGCCTAATTCTGTACCTGACCAAGTCGGTTCCATATTTGAAAATTTATCGCCACCTGGCAACGATCACCTACGCATTCGCTTCTGATGCCCTCTACAGGCCGACATCTTCGCTGTCCTTGACTCTGTTTTTGCTGCTTGGATGTTATTCTTTTCGCCACTCGTCTGAGTTTTGTTGCGGTTTCGCATGCTGGATATACCATTGTTGCAGTCTGGCCACTGGACTACTTCTGCGGTCTCACCCTCTGGATTTATTAGTTGTTGCGGTTTCGCTCGCCTGGACTATTGTGATTGCCGTCTGTTTTCCTTTCCCTGTGCTCGTGGCTGCACCCGCTTATGGGTATTGTTTGGTTGCAGCGCCGTCTGCTCTGTGTCCTGACCACGCCGGCATTAGCTTCAGCTCTCCTAGCTGGTCTTGGTTTTTCCAGCAGGCGCTAGCTTCAGCATATTCCCACCGGTATTAGCTTTAGCCCCCATCGGCAGTAGCTTACCCCAGCCGGCATTAGCTTTAGCCCCCTTAGCCGCTCTTGGTTCCTACAGCCGGCGTCTGCTAGTTTTCCTTTAGCTGTGTTTCTTCTGGGTTCAGGCTGCGTATTGTAATTTTCATTATCTTTGTTGCTATTATTATTATTATTAATATTATTATTATTATTATTATTATTATTATTATACATTATTCTGGTTATTATTATCTTGGCTTATTTGCTTTCTGGATACTCTTGTGTTGGTTATTAAACTATTTTATTTTGACCTGGGATCCTGCATTCATCTGCTCCCATTTCTCCTCGACCATCGAATCCTAACATGCAGAGCCAGAGAGCCAACCAGTGTTGCTAACTTTCTCTCACTCTATGTACAGGATAAGCCAGATGAACTACATGCATATTTAAAAATAATTCTACGTATAACGTTTGTACAAAAAGGGTCTTCATCTGTCGCAAGTCACTTTTTTGAAAATAACTCGCTAGAGGGGTCTGAAAAGTCGCTAATTCTAGTGACAAAATTGCTAAGTTGGCAATCCTGGAGCAAGCCACAGTTCTAAACCAGCAAATACAAATCATAAAATAGGAGCAGCGTGGAGTATGAAAGTAATATTTTAACATTTTGATTGACGCATACACTTATGGCTAACCATAACCCTGGATTTTTAATAGAGACTGTTAGAGACTACAGCATTCCATTTACTCCACATTCCTAGGTGATGCATGTCTAACACTACTGCACACCTTGGACCTGCTGGTCTGATTTACACTCCATGCCACTAGGTGGCGGACATCTAAGACTAGAACGACTTGGAACTTCTGGGCATGTGAGTGTTGTAATTGGACTTTGGTGCGTTGGAAGAAGATTGGGTACGTGTGCACTGTTTACCTAGGGAGGTGATGGCACCAGGATACACATTATAAAGAAGGCAAGTTGGCGGAGGGAACGTGGTGCACTGAGCAATGTTCTGCTGTGAAACCCTGGGTGCTGGTATTCATGTGCATTTGACACGTGCCACCTTAACATTGTTGTGAACCTGGTGGTGGTCATAATGCTTTGTTTCACAGTTGTAAATGATTTACATTTACATATTACACAATTGTACTTCATTTTCTGTTTAAATTCAAGGAAATGTCACTAAATTTGTCATTACATTTCACATAGATATTTAAGTAACAGAAATTGTCTACACATCTGTGGATGTTCACTTGTGTAGGCACACTAGAATAGTGTTACACTAGAATATAGTATATACTAATTCTTTGTCTGTCTGGTCTCCATATAAAGTAGGAAAGCCTGGTATTTAATTCAATTTCGTGGACATTTTATTCACTCTCTCACACTCATTTGAATACAGTTCAGGTTTGATGGGGGAGGGGGGCAGCACAGGATGCAAGGTAGGAACAAACTTTTGGCAGTGCATCAGTCCAGTGCAGATGCACATAACCATTACCTTACTCACTCACACTGGACACTTTAACACTTTTCCCATCACAGTTCTTTGGAATGTGAGAGATAACCAGTGTACCTGAAGAAAACCCACACAGATACAACAGAATAACATGCCAGCTCTAAACAGATCAGCCATGCTGGGACTCAAACGCAGGTCTCTGGAGCTATGCGACAGGGCTTACAACTCTGCCACTGTGCTGCCCAGGACATTTTATTGACTTATACCACTTATACAGTGGTGCTTGAAAGTTTTTGAACCCCATAGAATTTTCTATATTTCTGCATAAATATGACCTTAATCTTCATCAGATTTTCACACAAGTCCTAAAAGTAGATAAAGAGAACCCAGTTAAACAAATGAGATAAAATATTATACTTGGTTATTTATTAGTTGAGCAAAATTATCCAATATTACATATTAGTGAGTGGCAAAAGTATGTGAACCTGTAGGATTAGCAGTTCATTTGAAGTTGAAATTAGAGTCAGGTGTTTTCAATCAATGGGATGACAATCAGGTGTGAGTGGGCACCCTGTTTTATTTAAAGAACAGGGATCTATCAAAGTCTGCTCTTCACAACACACGTTTGTGGAAGTGTATCATGGCATGAACAAAGGAGGTTTCTGAGGACTTCAGAAAAAGAATAAAGGTTTTAAAACCATCTCTAAAGAGTTTGGAGCCACCAATCCACAGTCAGACAAATGGACTGTACAAATGGAGGAAATTCAAGACCAATGTTACCCTCCCCAGGAGTGGTCGACCAACAAAGATCACTCCAAGAGCAAGGCCTATAATAGTTGGTGAGGTCAGAAAGGACCCCATGGTAATTTCTAAGCTACTGAAGGCCTCTCTCATTAGAGAATGTTAATGTTCATGAGTCCACCATCAGAAGAACACTGAACAAAAATGGTGTGCATGGCAGGGTTGTAAGAAGAAAGCCACTGCTCTCCAAAAAGAACATTGCTGCTCGTCTGCAGTTTGCTAAAGATCACGTGGACAAGCCATAAGGCTATTGGAAGAATGTTTTGTGGACAGATGACACCAAAATAGAACTTTTTGGTTTAAAAGAAAACCGTTATGTTTGGAGAAAGGAAAACATTGCATTCCAGCATAAGAACCTTATCCCATCTGTGAAACATGGTGGTGGTAGGATCATGGTTTGGGCCTGTTTTGCTGCATCTGGGCCAGGACGGCTTGCCATCATTGATGGAACAGTGAATTCTGAATTATATCAGAGAATTCTAAAGGAAAATGTCAGGACATCTGTGCATGAACTGAATCTCAAGAGA